>CP135552.1:1286628-1342329 GCA_032402905.1 Khaya senegalensis | reverse complement strand
ATAGGGTACACAGAAATATGGGCCACCACACCCAAAAAGTCAAAGCAGACGTCACATGTGATTATATCATTTTTATTTTTTTTAATTCCTTTAAATTATTTTATTTGACTCGTCCCTGATTGGTCATTACTTAAGAGCGTGCTTAATATTTTATTTATTTATTTTAAACTACAACTATCATGCGTGTAGAAGTACTTTGTTTAATCGAGTAGACGTGGGATTTGAGTGGAGTTTGTGTACGACACGTCGCTTTGATTAGGGCGGACTAATTAACTTCAAGTGGGATAACTAGGAAACAATCCAAGGGCCCAGGATGCAGTACTTTGTTTAATGTGTGTGACGTGGAGCTGTGTGGAGTTTGTCTACGACACGTCGCTTTGATTAAGCCGGTCTAGTTACAGGCTGCCAGCTGTGTGGAGTTTGTTAATGGTTGTTAGTCCGAGTGGTAGGGGGCTCGGATACCTTTAAGTAAGGTCTCGAGTTGGAATCGTGTGAATGAAAAGAAACACAGTTGGGAGAGCTGCCACCTACTGAGGTTCCCACATATGCTTGCACCGGATTAAGCCGCAATTGCGGATAGCGGAGGGTCAAAGTACCCAAAAAAATTATTATGTAGCACACGTAGTTGTATACTAGTTTAAAATTTATACCTAGAGTAAATTAATTTTGTCAGAGTATTTACTTAAAATTAACAAGTCAAGCACATTGATAACCACTTATATTTTTAGTTCGGTACTTTCTACAGTGGTAATTAATAGTGTCCAACAAACACTTACTTAATATACAATTTATTATATGTTAATAAAAAAATTTAATTGTCACATTTCATATCGACAATGAATCAATTTGAGTTATAAATTATATAATTTTTTCTAATTAAATAAACAAGTTTTAAATTATAAAATTTAATAATAAATCTATAATGAACTATCTACTCAAAATAGATAATATTTACTTAGTTGTCAGGTTTAGATTATTATATAGAATATTAAAACTAGCTAACAAAAATATGAGGTTTAAAAAAAAAGAATATTATATCTCATATTACTAGCAAATTAATTTGAGTTATGTATTATATAATTTGTATCATTCTAATTAATTAGACATATTTTATGTTCAAAACAACAATATTTACTTTGTTGTTAAGTATAGACTGCTATATATATTTTCAGAGCCAACTTATAATATAATACGTGAATGTATAATTTTATTTGTATATGTTATATTTATTTTTATCCGTTTACGAGAATACGAGATCTATTAAAAAAGAAAAATATTATATCTCACATTAAAACAAAAATATTCAAAAAAAAGTAAGAATATTAGATTTAAAGAAGCAGGTCAATGTTCTTTGGACGGTAGTTAAATTTTCTGTGTAAAAATAAAACAATTTCTATCAACTTTTTATTTTATGACAAAATTTGGATAAAGGTGTTTAAAATGTTGTTAGGGTAGAATTAGCAATGTCAATTATTGATCACCATTGAAAATTACTTTCTTCTTATCCAATGCTCTAAAATGATGATGACAATTAGTACAAGGTGTTGTTTGGAAATAAATTTTTCAAAATTTTATCATAAAAGTCTTTAATTTTTTTTGTATTATATCAAATTGATCCCCAATGCCTGATTAAAATGACGGTTTAATCCTTTTGATATAGGGTTTTATGCAATATAGCATAGATAACTCCGCATTAAAAATAAGGGCAGTGGGTTATTTTGAGATAGGTGGGAGGACCTCTTTGATATAAATGAGTAAGCTATACCCTTATTCAATAAATTCAAAACTTAAAGGCTATTTAACAATTACCTAAAGTTTTAATAATTTATGCTCAAGAATATCCATCATAATCATTGTTATGCAGGACAAGGACAACCCTATCCCGAGATGCCAGAAGTTGAATTTGGCCTTGGCTACTTCCTTTCCAAAATGCCATTGTAACAACTCAATTATTATTGATATTTTCACAATTCTAGCTCGAATTTTTTAATATAAATTTTTATTATCAAATAATTAAAAATAAATAAATTTAACCTCATCTTAATTTAGCGTTAACAAAATTTAAATTTTAAATTTTTTTAAAAATAAATATTTTTTTAATTTTTTTTTAAATACTCAATAAATTTTAATTTGTAAATATCAATTGATATTTGCCCCATTAAGGTATACATCAAGATGTTAGAAGTTGAATTTGGTTTCCTCACTTTTCATAAAGCATCACTATAATATATCGATAAAATTATAATATTAAATATCAATTAGATGTAAACATCAAGATTTAGAAGTTGTATTTGGCCTTTGCTTTGCGGCTTCCTCTTCAAAATTTCATTATAAGAACTCAATTATTGATATGTTCTCAATTCTACTTCAAGTTTTTTAATATAATTTTTATTAAATAATTAAAAATAAACTTTAAATTTGGTGTGATTGGAAGTTTTAATTACATATTTTTTATATTATTAAAAAATATTTACTAATTAAACTAATTAATACCTACATATTAAAATTTAAATTTCTCTCTCGTGTAAACCAAATTTGAACTTACAAAAATTTGCTCAATGATAAAGCCCACAAGCTCGTCCTAAACGATGACTAGTTACTCAAGGGTAGCAAAGTAATAGACACAATTGATGACCCACATTTATTAAAAGCTGTGAATTAATGATATGCAATTTTCATGGGAAATTTGAAAGATTCGGTTAGTCATTGGCTTGTCCATTAGCCAATGGGAGCTTCACATTCTTGAGGTGTAAAGTGTAATGCTTTTAATAAAGCATATAATATATCATCACATGTGTGTGGTAGTGACTAATGCTAATGATGATGATTCTATGTATTCTAATGACTTATGGTCCAATTAAATATTAGCACATGGTAAAGCAAATAATACAAATATCATTTGTTCTATTATAGTCAACAAATGAAGCCCATTTACCCAAACAAATGAAAGGAATAATCAATTATGTACAAGATTAAATAGAGCTCATATCTTATGTGGTTTTAATGTCCAAAAGTGCTTTTAAAAATTGTATTTGTTTCCATCATTTTGTCTCCACATAAAAAAAAAAAAAAAAAACAAAAATAAAAGATTTGTCGTAGCAAAATTGAGTTGGCAAGTGGTACCAAAGTGCAAGTCATTTTCAATTTGTGGTCCAATTATAAATTAAATAATAATTTTTTGCTTTAACCCTAAAGTTTTCAAATTTTTTTAAGCCCTTTTTGCTTTTGGACTATTGGATTTATTCCATTTTGTAATCCTATTACAAGCACAATTGTGAAAGTCTATGTTGCTTAGGCACACTTTTACCATTTATGGGTTGTTATCTATCTTTCTAATAAAATTGGTTTGTACTAAATTCCAAATATTTAATTCTTATTAAGGATAAGTTTTTTAGGATATTATATAATAATAATAAAGACGAGTAAACTCTAAATTTATACTATTATATGTCAATCATATATATTGTTGAAATTTATATTTATTATTTAAAATTTTAAAATTACATCAATTTAATAATATTTACTTAAATACTGATTATTCCTTTGTTTGAGTTTATTATTAATGATTGCATAAGTTTATAATATTAACTAAGACACCAATTAGGCTCAATTGTTGTATCAAGTAAAATATAACACAATATTTATAGAATTTAAATTTTATTTAATTAATATCTCTAACTATTAGAAATACACAGCCAAGGTTAAAAGCTAGTCATTGTCTCAGGTACAATTATCCTTAGCTTCTTCATTGATGTCAACAATTTACCCATTTTTATATCATTTCATGTTATTAAATGACACCTGTCAGTTTCATTAATTATAAACAAATAAAAAAACAAAAAAAAATTTGTTTGAGAATAATATAAAAATCCAGCTGGAAATGGCATTGGAGTGATATGATATTTGAGTCCCTAAATATTCTTATATTCTTAAATTAGGATATTATTGTCCATTTATATGAAATAAGTCACCAACTTGACAAGAATGACGAAAATGCCATTAATGCTTTCTGTTGTGACATACTAGTGCAAACGTACATCACTCAAAAACAAAGGGTCATTTAGTAATTTTATTAAGGATTGTGGACTTGTTTGATACGAATGGGCAATCTACGTCCTTACATGATAAATCATAAACGCCAGGGAGCCAAATTTTCTTACCCAACAGTAGCATTATCTCGCCAAAAACTCGCGAACGAGGACCCTTCATATCTTTGACGGACGTCGCTGTCAGACAACATTGAAGCACGTTGCTAAAATTGAAAACGAAACGATCTCGTGTCGGTAAAATAATACTACAAAGGCCACCAGCTGGATGTGGACCACCGAAGAGTTGGAGAAATGACACGTGTCGAAATCTTCGTTCATCATCTTTTGATTGAATTTCCATCGGCCCAGTCTTTAGGATTTCGTGCTGGGCATACGTTTACCCACTCGTTTTTCCGCGTGCCAAGTTGGATTGGTAACAGATGCGGTCACGTGATAGGCCGCTTTAGACATCAGTCACGGGGTGTGTTCCTGTACATCTCGCTCGGACTTTTACGATTCTGTAAGTTTGTTTGGAACCGTCTAATCATTATAAGAGAACTCATCGACGTCAAATCAACTCAGAGAGAATCGTGATACCTGCCCATTTGAGATAGGGTGGGTTGAGACCAAAAATTTGATTGGTAAGTTTAATAATTCAGAGAAACTCATGGCGATTGTAGGAGGTTTTGAAGCAAGCTCGGGCGTTATTTGAGTCCATGTCTTTCATTTAGATGGACTACGATCATGATCATTGGTGCAATTACCAGTACCTTCACTGCTATTTAATTGCTTCGTCAAAATCTCCATTGTTGT
Organism: Khaya senegalensis; assembly: GCA_032402905.1. Classification (NCBI taxonomy): domain Eukaryota; kingdom Viridiplantae; phylum Streptophyta; class Magnoliopsida; order Sapindales; family Meliaceae; genus Khaya; species Khaya senegalensis. The sequence continues at coordinate 1,337,488 of CP135552.1, read as the reverse complement.
TCTGGTTATTTACTTCACAAATTTTGTTTCCTCTGCCAACAATTATGAGTGCCAACCAAAGTTCATCACCTGGTCTCCTGAACGAACGATTATGTTAAATTTGATTTGATAACAATCAACAATAATCAACTTTTGTTATATCATCATTAATATATCAATAACTGTCACGTCGTCGAATTTCGGGATAAATTAACAAAGTAATTATATGCATATGTTCGTTTGAAATAAGAGAGGGGGGGTCCTAAAAGGGACAAAAATTTGACTAAATTTTATCTACAGGCACTTGATAAGTTTCCCAAGTTCTAGAAATTAACCTTCAGGGGATGGGGTAGGGTTTGAATCTGGGGTAGTATTTGATCCCATATCTTCATCACTTGTTGGACTCTGATCATGGCTAACATTGCCAGTGCCTTGAATACTGTTTGCACCATCCAATTCTCCATTGTTGTTCTGGTTATTTTGGTCAGCAACAAAATCTCCATGGTGGTTTTGGTTATTTTCATTAACAATTTTTCTTGCTTTACTAACCAATACGAGTGCCAGACAAAGTTGATCACCCGGTCTTCTGAACGACCACACTTGAATCACATCGCCGACATCCAATTGATTATCCCTTTTAACGTCATTCCATTCGGTTATCAGAACATAAGAAAAGCTATCCTTCTTCTTCTTTTTCTTGTCAGGATTCTCGTCAGGTTTCGGCCATCTCGTCAATGTGATTGCACTTTCTGTAAGGGAAGGCGTAATTAACATCACTACCTTATTGTCTCCATCAACGTCAATTTCATTTCTCTCGTCACCGTTCAAGAACTCTGATAGTATTTGATTCAAAGGCATTGACAAGCGACCGTGATGACCTGATACGTCTGTAGTATACAGGCGCTTCTGTATCACCAAATTTATCTTGGAACCATTCAGTTTTTCAATCTTTTCCTTCAACACTTTGGGCAAATCCGGAGTCACTTGCGGAACAATCTGCCTTTCTCTCTTCACTTTCTTGTTGGATTTTGAATCCCTTTCTTCGCTATTGTCTCTTCTACTTGCATTTCTCTCTAATTTCAGCTTGAGCTTCCTGGATTCGGCTCTCCATTCTTCATCATAATCATCCTGCCAAGAATTTCTCGCCTTCATGGCATCGCCGAGAAGTTTATTCCCAGAAGCAACGTTAAACCCTTGTTTCTTCTTGGAACACAAATTCGAATCTGAGTTCGTAACAGGTTTCTTCAGAGCTTTTTCTCTTTCTCTCCAATTATCTTTCCTTCCTGGAGAACTTCCATGATTATCAGAAGCAGCAACAGACTTTGTTCCTTCCTTGGAATACATGCCAGGAACTGAATTTCCAACAGGGTTCTCCAGAGAACTCTCTCTTTCATTCCTAACAGAAATCCTAGGCAGCCATGCCTGTCTATCATCACAACTTCTTGAAGAATTTCCATGCTCATAACCATTACGAACAACAAACTTTCTCCAGTACCCATTACTCTCAACAGACTTTCTTTCCTTTCCTTTCTTTTCTTTCGTAATATTTTCTTCCTCTAATTTCTCGGAAGCCAAACGCGCAACCGCTGCTAAAGCTTCAAGACCAGTCCAGTTCGGATCAATCTTGATTTCTCTTTCCTCAAAATCCTTCAAACTCAACCAGGAGAGATTGTGTTCTTTTTCTGCCATCTCCAATCCCTTCTGCTGCTTCTTAAACCTTGAATGATAGATGAAACAATTAACTGGAAAAGGAAAACAGAAAATAAAATTGAAGAAAGAAATAACAAGAGCTCTCCTATTTCACCGCAAATATTGGAGGAGAATAATCAAATCCTACTGCGGGATGAATTGATTTCCTTTCCTTGTGATTCTAGGAAATATCCTTCATTGGGGTTTCTTTGTTTCCCAATAATGTAGTGTTTAAATCAATTACTAATTAGGATTTGATTTGCTTTTTTTTTTTTTTTTTTAAACTTTGTTTTTCATCACTTCCTCTCTGAATTTGTTGTAAACAAATTACTAATTAATTATTTTTAAATCCTGCAGTCCAATGAAAAATCAAAATAAAATTAACTATATACATATATTTCATAATGAGATAGCAACTTTTGACGTGATGACTAGAATTAATTACAGAGAGATGAAGACTCTGGCAAAGATAGAACTTGAAGATTCCCCAGTTCCAGTTCAAGAGTAATTTTAGTTTCACATAAAAACATCTTAAATTAGTATAAATACTCAAAGAATTTAATTTTGTTTTGAAATGTTTTTCATCTAATATTTGTTAGAAATTTACCCACATTGATAAATATTTAATATATTTTTTTATTTTTTAAATTTACAAGATATTAATAATATTAATTTTTTATTATAATTAACTACACTTATTTTTAATTATTGAATTAGTAATTTTGGAAAGAAAAATAATTAATGTTAAATATTTTTAATTTTTAAAGCATGTTCGATTAGGAAAATCTTCTGATTAGGAGAACTCTGCCCTTTGGGAATCAACATCACAGTTTCAATTCCGTACAGATAAAACTAACTCAACAGAAACTTTCCAGACTAGTAGTTGATATATACATTGCTCTGTTGTCACCAGAAGGGTTTCACAAGAAAAAGACGATAATTAATTTCTGAAGCTGAAGTCAGAAAGTTGTGTTTCCAAATTTTTCAAGGTCTCAATTACATGCACCAGCAGGGTTATTTCCACCGGGACCTTAAGCCTGAAAACTTGCTTGTTACAAAAGACGTAATCGAAATCGCTGATTTTGGTCAAGCAAAGGAAATCAATTCTCTTCCTCCATTTACAAAACGTGTCTCAACACGATGGTACCGAGCACCGGAACTGTTGCTTCATTCAAGAGTGAATAGTTCTAAGGTTGACATGTGGGCGATGGGAGCTATCATGGCCGAGTTGTTCACTCTTCGTCCTCTTTTTCCGGCTAGTAATGAAGGCAATGGAATCTACGGAATATGCAGTATTATAGGCAGTCCTACAAGGGATTCTTGGGCTGATGGATTTGATCTAGCAAAAGCTATGAACTACCAATTTCCACAGTTAGCCGGAGTTAATCTCTCTGCATTAATGCCATCAGCAAGTGTGAATGCAATCATCCCGATCAGATCACTTTGTTCCTGGAATCCTGTAAGAGGCCAACAGCTGCAGAGGCCTTGCAGCATCCTTTCTTCGCGCAGTTGCTTTAATGTTACGCAACCTCTTCGTTCAATGGCAGCTATCGCTACAACTCAATCTCCAGTAAGAAGAGTAATGGTGCAGCAGTGAGTTGCCAGGACGTATTCTGGAACTTTACCTAATTCAAAACTAGATAGTAATTTTGCTTCCGCCGAATTTAACTACATGTGCAACATATCTCTGACAAACATCTGGTTGCGCAACTGAAGAACCTTCTAAACAATGGAATGGTGAGTCAGCATAAGACCTGTTTCTCTGACGAGAACTTGGCAGAATATAACAGGAAAGTAGTAATGTTAGCTGTTGATCATGTGGTTCAGGTTTTTGGATTGAGCATACACTTCATCGGCCTTCTGATATTGTTATAAATGTTATGCTTCGATGTTGATTTCAGATAAAAAATTTGTCACACTTTTATCCAAATAACTACTTGTAATCAATCGATTTCTATCACAAACTAGCCAATGTTCTCTTGTACTTGCAGCATATGAGTAGATAAAGTTGTAGATAAAGTTGAGTGGTTATTCTTTACTTGTGGCTATTTTCTAACTATGAAAATGTTATATTATGAATAATTTAGATTATTTAGTTATAAAATTTTAAGTGGATAATCTTATTCATAGTTGAGGTGGTAGAATCATTATTTCATTGCTAAATTAGTGGAATTATTTAAAATAAATAAATTAAAAAATTATTTATTAATAATAAATAAAAAAATTAAAAATAAATTTTATAATTTTTTATTATATTACTTAAATAATAATATTTATTTTTAATTGATTTTATTCATTTTTCGATCTCTTTTTCTGATTACAAATGGACCCAATGAAATCTACAAAATATGCAGTGTTATAGGCAGTCCTACAAGAGATTCTTGGGCTGATGGATTTGATCTAGCAAAAACTCTGAACTACCAATTTCCACAGTTATTCGGAGTTAATCTCTCTGCATTAATGCCATCAGCAAAGAAGAATGAAATCAACCTGACCAGATCACTTTGTTCCTGGGATCCCTGCAAAAGGCCAACAGCCGCAGAGGCCTTGCAGCATCCTTTCTTCCAAAGTCGCTTTTATGTTCCACCGCCTCTTCGTTCAACAACTCCATCTGCAGAAACTAGGGGAATGTTGCAGCAGCAAGGTGCTGCTCGAACGTATTCTCAAGACTTGCTTAATTCAAAGCTGATTAGCGATTTTGCTTATGAGGATTTAAATACGGGTGGGCAACTCATCTTTGCCCAGCAACAAAAAAATCATCCAGCACCCGGCAAAAATGTAGATGGAGAGTCAGATGCAGCTGAGAACTTTGCAAACACGATGATGGCTTCTCATAGGTAATACATGGCGTAGCAGAAGCTGCCTCCAGCGACGAGGAGTTGAATAGAAAGCTGAATCAGGATACTTGTTCCTAAGACCAGCTAAACATTTTGAACCTGGAAGAATATATATCAGGAAAGTTCGTTGAAACTTAAGGGCACTTTTCAATGGGGATATTTGCTAATGGAATGGTGGAATGGGTGTGTTGATTATGTCGTTCAGGTTTTAAGATTCAGAATACACTCTCAATCTGATACTGTTGTAAATGTTCTGTTTCTATCTTGACCTGAACGAGAAAAACTCGTCACACTGTTACCCAAACAAGCTCTTTTCATGTTGATTTCACTATGCATCTTCCCCTTCTACTCGTGAGATGAATATTTAACAATTTGTGCAAAAATTTAAGTTAAAAAATTCCTTACATTCACTCTTTTGAGCTTGGAAGGAACAACCAATCAAACACCAGGAAAATCTGGTAGAACACATAAGAAGGAACACCACATGGAGAGGCCATCAAGGACCCCTTATGTCATATGCAGCACCATCTATCAATGATTTGTCACATTATATGTAGGAAAAAGCAATTGTTTTCTTCATTAACAAAATTAAATGAATCTCCTCATTTAAAGGATGATTGTTCTCAAACTCTATATCAAAATGGCCCAAAAAGAAAAACATCAGCATTTCTTACATGAAGGGAACAGTTACCTTGATCCATTCAGCCATCGAAAAACTAGTAGTAGTTCAGTGAGAGATTAGTACAACGGACAGCTAACTTCTCTTCTGGTTTCTATTTTGTGCACCCTGTCTGGTACTGATCCATTTAATTCATTCAAAGTTGAACATTGAAAATCTCGATTTCAATTGCCTTCGAAAAAGCGACGAAGTGCATCCCTAAAGAATCTGCTAAGGAAGGAGAACTTGTAATTGATGTTTCTGTCCAAATGGATAACAGTAGCCAAGTACTAATTTAAAAAGATCTTTCAATAGTAAACGAAGCTGCATTGTTGTTCTTTCTCAAAAGAATTCTAAAACACTTTATAAAAAGACATACCAAACTAGGACCTGAATTATAAGATATTTTATATTTGTCATCGCATCATAACTAAACACAGAACTCATCTGTGAATTCTTTTGAATCAAATTTTCAGAAAACTGACTTACCATTGATAAAGCATTTGAGAAATACCAAAATAAATAACAAAATAACTATTCAAGAAAGCACTGAATAACATACCAGCAAGGAGATCTATTACTATTGGTTCCATTGGCCAAACACTAGTCTAGCTTGCGCCAGCAGTGGAGGATGCCCTCTTTTTTCTTTTGTGTTTCGGCTTCACAGCATCCTTCAAAGTTCTCTCTCCACCCTTCTGTAGTCCAGTTCCAGATGTATCCATGGCAGCAGACGCAGGATTAACATCTTCAGTCAGTTCTTCCTGCTTTGATTCATTGGGCTTTCTTTCAGCTATTGGGTCATGTTGTTTCTTCTTGGGTGTTGATGTTCCTGTGAGTTTTAGGCTTCACACACGTTAGTTCCATGGTGAATCTTCTGTGTCCCAACAATCACAAAGTAGACCATGTATGCACAGTCGGGCACTGTTGGCTACCGGGCCCAGTGGCTCCTCTCATTTTTCCACCTCAGGAGCCACCCGATTAGCCAATGGTGGTTAAAGATTATAATTCAACGAATACAAGATTTTGGTGGGGAAAAAAAAGACAGCATGATGCCACCGTAAATTCATATGCTACTAAGAGTAACTATAAAAAGTACCACGCGAAGCTAGAGAAGCTTTCAGGAAATCTGAATCAACACCCTTCGAGTAAGGATCCCTGAGAAAGGGTTAAAAATTCCAAGTTAAAAAGAAAAAGAATCAATAAATTGAAGCAAAAACAATAAGATAATGAGTTTCCTCTTAAAAAATATTCAAGTTAAACTAGGGAAACAAAAAAGATGAAAACAAAATAAAGCACATAATAATTTTAAATTATCATGTTAAGAGAAAGATTGTGCAATAAGCATTATTTGAGCAATAGTAGGTGAGAACTATTACGTCCATAATTTTTTTCCCAGCTGAACCAAAGCAGATCATCCTAATCCTCTATTAGGTTCAATTTTTTAGTGGATGGATATACATCTAAGGTAAGAAATTGAAACCTAAAACATAAAGCAGAGAACTGGCTCTTAAGCCAATAAAATCAACTTTCTAAGTGTCAAGAGTTGTTCTCAAAATACTCTATTTGATGGAATGAAAATAAGTTTCTCTACATCTCTTAATCCTACAGAGGCCATTTTACACAAATTTGAAGTTTTCCTTTTGCACAGAAAACTCAGTACTTCTACGAAAACACATCAACCTAAATGTAAGATGCAAAATACATTTTGAACTTAGAAAGGAAAAAAAAAACATACCAACTTGCAGGCCCCCCAACAAAATTAGCAGTGGCACCACCTCTTCTACTGCTTAGGCCTAGCTCAGATGATTTGGATTCACCTTCACTGACATTACTTAGACTGGCTCCTTCCACAGATGCTAGCCTGGACCTATCCATATGGTTCTTTGACAACTCACTCACACCCTTATGGCCAGACAGTTCGTTTTGCTCTTCTTTCACAGTTGTACTACCATCCAAAGTGATGGAAGTAGGATGATGCTTGATCTTACGTAATGCTCTTTCTGTGTTGTATGTTTCAACCTAAATGTATCATAGAAAATTTCAGGGAGTGAAAGAACCAGAAAGAGGAAATAAAAGAGAGAAGATAAAATAACACTATTTGTTGAATTCAACAGTGAAGCAGTATAGTGAATAATACATTATAAATAAGACTAACTCAAAGATAGAAAAGGCAAATATAAAACATAGTTAATTCTTCAGCTTATGACACCACAGACTTTCTATTTAACCTTTAACAGAGCATACAGTATGCACAAAATAGAGTGATTAAGAAGAATAAAAACCTCAACTTTCAAAAGACTGTTTAGATGAGCAGACTCACAGCATCATTTATCTTTTTCGTTATGTCACTAGCCATCCTGGAAGCAAGCCGCAAACATTGCATGACAACACTCTGCAGGACACCCTCCCCTCCAGGTTTCTGTATAGCACAAACATCACCATTTGCATTAAGTGTAGCAGTCATTCGTCCCGCCATAACAGCTTCTTCATGGTGGGTTGGATCTATCACCTACATAACATTTAGTCACATTAAAAGGAGAACCTCATTGGTAAACTTTAGTTCTGCATGAATATGCATAATTTGAAAAATACAAAATGAATTTTCAGGATCAAGTTTGCCTACCATCATGCTCTCACTACTGAAAAATCCAAATGTGACTGCTATAGGAAGATGATGCACTATCAAGGGCAGTGGTTCTCTCTCCTGTCAAAAAGCAACACCACAAACAAGTGAATGATAATGTATAATCAAACAGCTATAAAAAATAAAAAAAAACACTGTTGCAACCAGAAGTGAAATAGTAGAATACATGGAGGACCTGAAGGAATTAGCCCTTTCACTTTTTTAAAGTTACAATCAGAACATTACAGGGACGGTTCACATGAATATCTAGGCATTTTATGATCTGACCAAAATACCATGTCCCCAGCAATATCCAGGAGAAAAAAAAGAAAGAGATGAATCTTGGAAAGGGTGAACTAGGCAGGAAAGTAATCTGGTGTCTCAGTTCCTCCTCTAAATACTTTATCCTACTAACATTGAAAGATTCATCCTTCACCCTAGCAACAGTTTTTGGCTATTTAAAGCATTCCTCCACATTATTTTTCAACAAAACAGAAATTAATATCTTACTATCTCATCTCGAAGGTAAAATATCAAGCCAAAAATATATTCCTCAGATATTCAACTCTGAATCAGGTGATCTGGCATCTAGAAATTAAAGATATTAGCTGTAGAAACATCAATAGAGGGTGACTCAAAGCTAACATATTGTTTCTCTTAAGTTCAAATTGGGCTTAAATAAAGTTATTCAACAAAAGCACTTCAATTTTATCAACTTAAAGTCCTAACGCTAACCTCAGGTGGATGTACTATCACTTCCTGCCCATCTTCTCCTCCTAGTGAGCATTCAGGCCTCCTAAATGTCAAGAGAGCAGCCAAAGCAGCAATATTGGCAGCATCAACAAGATTTCTGATTCATTTACACAAGGAGGACTAATTAACTGACAGAAATTACATTTGTCATTACTAAATTTATATAAATACATACACATATATATTACCCTCCATTATCTAGAATGTGGAGATCAATACGTATAGCCCATACTAACTTCCCAGCCAGAACACAGAGTGATTCTGTATCCACCGCCCTGCTTTCCCTGCAAGATTACTCTAAACCTTCAAGTGCGCCATTTGAATGCATAACTGCAATGTAAAACTCCACTGAAGAGACAAAGATAGGTTTCAAATGCAATCCTCACCCTTGCCAAGATGACCAAATCATGATTTCCCAAATTTCAAGAAACCTTAAGTCCTTCTGTGCATAATTTGTAAAACTCTTTTGACATTAACTTGAGAAGTGATTGTCAAATAATTGTTGCGAAATGTTCAAATTCATTGAACAAGTATATATCATGAAAATTTCAGACCTTTGTAATGATCTATAAGGTGACAAACTTAAACTCTATTTGAAGAATAAAAGTAAACTGAACCAAATTTTTGTAATATATTAAAAAAAACAACGACAATAACAATTAATAGATTTGGAGTGATATAAATAAATTATCACCTCAGACCACGATCTACTATCCGTCCCAACTCCACAGCCGATTCACCAGGGCGGCCAGGCTCAAACGAAGGATCAGCCATTGGAGAGAACTCAGTGTAGATCGACAGTGACCCTTCATTAGGTCGGTCCCGATAAGGTTGAACCAGTTGGCCAGTCACAAAACCCATTACATGAGTCTGGCCTAGCTGAACTTCTGATGAACCATCTTCTCTGCAAAATTCATTATAGCATCAACCCAAAAAGAAAATAAGACATCAAATATCTCCCACAAAAAAAAAAAAAAAGAAAAAAAGAATAGCAATAGTACAAATAAATTACATCCATTTAGAAATTAAAAATGATAACAATTTAATTTCTGACATCCTATCCTCTCTGCATTTTTAAACATAATAAACAAAACAACAATTCAGTTCCCACAAGCATATCCTCTAGACAAGCAATCACAAGAAACCATGAATGCATTTGCAGAACAATATCACATCAGTCAAAAACCCAGAAAAAAAAAATTGAAAACAGTCAGTGAATCAAATTTACGTGCATAGATTAAACTTTAACATACAGACACAAAAATCTCTCGGCAGCTGAACATGGAAACCCAATCCTATTTTCGAACATAGTATGTTAAGGCCCTGATAAACTTAGAAAGCAATTTAGAAAGTGTTTATCGAAGCATTAAAAACAATAAATTAGAAATTAATTACAACATTTTATAGCCTAAACCAAGAAACCGAATTCCATACACAGTACATGTGTGTGTGCACAGGTGCACCTCCTTCTACGAGAGAGCTAATACTTGCCTGCCGAACTTGATTGATAGTTTACGATATTCGTAAGGGCTGCGTCCATCAATTCTGATGCCAGAAACCAATGCAGTCTCTATGAATTTCCTTTCATTCACAGTTAACCGCCACGTATTTGCTAATCTAGCGTCCATTTATGGTCTCACTTCTGCAAGAAAAAGAAAAAAAAAAAAGAACTGTTGGCTTCTTTCACGCATTTCCACAAACAGTTTTAATCAATTAACAGAACTCAAGATTAAACCTTTGCTACAGTTTCTCCCAAATGTTAAATCGCGGGCAATCAATTGAAGCACGAAACTGAAAAATGGGTTTTCCAAGTTTACCAATTAAATCAACACAAAAAAAGCAAAAGAAGAAGCAGGTGATGGTAAAAGCAAACCCTAATCATTTTTTTTACTCAAAATTTAATTAACAAGTTACTGTATTATACGAACGAGAAATGAACAACTGTTTCTGTCAGCTTTGGCGTATGTTTAATGGCTTCCGGTCAGTGGTTAAACGGCGAGCACTGGTGATTGGCTGGTGGCAGACGGCAGCCGTGAATCGCTGATTGCATGCAAAATTTGGTTCTGGAGTACAAACTTCCGTCTTTGCAGAAGAAAGAAACCGAGGGTTTAGGGTTTACTGTTCTGGAGTGTGTTCGCTTTCTTTCCTTTTTGTCTTAAAATTTAATAATTAATCTCTCAGGAAATGCATCCGAATCCCTGTATTTATACGTTTTCACAATAATAACATATGTTTTCCATTTGTTACAAATAAGTCCCTAGTCTTTATAGACGCTAACGGTCAAGTTTAATTTGTCATTTTAATAAGGTTAGGCACTTATTTATAATAAACAAAAAGTCTATGTCTTTATTAGTGAAAAATATGAAACCTCATAGACCCAGATGTTATTATTTAGTAATATTAATTATTTTTTATAATATGCAAAGGTATTGACCGGGTGCCCGTCGTCAGACTGGATATCCGCTTTAAAGCCTGCATATTGAATGGGCCAACTCTATTCGGCCCATTAAGGAACACATGCCCTAAGCAGATTTATTTGCTGGATTGGACCTAATTTTTACCTAACAATTTTAAAACTGACCCACCACAAATCTGATGATCATCCCCACAAATATGAAAATAAAAAAAAAATTAAAAAAAATAATTTTATCAAGAACATTTACATGTTTTAAAATTTTTTATTATATTTTATGTCATAATTAATGTATTTTAAATTAAATATATATGTGATGAGCTTTTAGTAGGTTAGCGTATAGATGATGAGGCGTGTTTGTATAATTTAAAATTTTATTTAATTGGTAACATTCGAATATTTTAATATCATCTATCACAAGGTTAATATTTATTCTTGATATATAACACTAAGTAGTATTTATTATTTTTGGCTACAAATAAATTTGAACAATATATTTCTATTTATTTTTTACTCATAGCAATTAAATATAAAATTTTTGATAATTAGTATTTTGAAATATAAACGTGAACATATAGAATAAATTCATATAGTGTAAAAAACAATTGTAAGAGTTTTTAAAATTAGTATTAAATAAATTTATTTAAAAATTCATATTAAATTCTAAGTTATTCATTTTTCTTAATTTTATCTATATACAAATAAATTTTTGAATATTAAATTAAAAAATAAATAAATTTAAAATATTTAAATAACTAAAACTAATTCATAATCATTTTAAATATTTAAACATATTTTAATTACGAGGTTGGCTACAATACATAAGGATGCCATTGTCTCGTTTATTTTTTTATGTGTTAAATTTGAAATTGATTTTATAAGACTTAAAATAAAGAAAAAATTATTAAAATAAATAATAAATAGACTTAAAATATATAATAAAAATTTTAAAATAAAAATTAATAATTGTAAAAAAAAATTTAAAATAACTTTTAAGAGAGTTAAAAAAAAAATATACCATTAACACGTATGTCATACCATAATGAATCCCTTTAATTACCTACTTGTATATTAACCTTCGATTTTTTATTTATTTTTTATGGTATATGAATCATGCCACACATGTGAAAACAACCAAAAGTAATAATAATAATAATAATAACTCTGATAATAAATGACTTAAGAAGTTAAGGGATGGCATTTCATTTTTAGAATACTAATACATTTTTTCTCTCAAATGTCGTGTAGTGTAGATGATGAGATTGCACGTGGTCTGTGGTCGTATAGGCTCATGGCCATAGATCATTCATTTTAATTTATGACAAGAGTTATCCTAAACATTAGGATAACTATTGTCATTTAATTTAAGGGATGAATTGCTAGGTTTTGTTATTCTAGACATTAGGTTTCTTTCGGTGGTTTGTTACCATTCAGTCAATAGGTCTCTGTCCTTAAAGGAATTCATGTTTGTTTGATTTAGTCTTACCATATTATTAGGATTTGTTAGATATAGTTAGGGACCATAATGGACTAAATTTGGAATAAATATCACCTAACTCACATCTGTATTTACTTAAAATCTTAATATTAAATCCATACCAAACCTAACAATAGGTTTAATATTTAATTATTAAACTCACATAAATAGACATTTAATATTTTTCAAATTTGTGTATATATTTGCTAATTTTTAACGAATTTTTAATTACACTTATATTATCTTGACTTTTAAAATCACTTAATTTATAATATAATTTATGTATAAAAAAATTTTAATTAGAAATTAAATTATTTAAAAATTATAGTAATTAAAAAAATATAATTTGATTATTATATATATATATAAATACACATTCTAATAATAATATTTTATTTTTTAAAAGAAAATCAAAAACACTATCTAGAAAGCAACATCAAACATGACATAAAGTATGTATTGTTAAAAAGAAAAAAAAAAAATTCTCTTTTTTCTTTAAAAAGCAAAATAACTTCATTTAAAAAGTAAACCATATTTTTATAAATACAAAAGTTTTTTTTTTTTTGGTTTCAACTGTAAATATTTCACACACATGCACATGCACATGCACAAAAGAAGTGTTAAGTGTCAAGTCCCAAACTCTTAAAATTAAATGTAAAAGAAAACTAAATATAAAATAGTACCGTTAAGTTTTTATTATTTACGATTATTCTCTTTCTTTTTACATACACGCACAAAATTATGCAAAAATAGATAAATCTACACTCATACCCATACCAAATACTAATTAAAGTACAATAAGTTATTAGATGAAATCAAGTGTATTTAAAAAATTTAAATTTAACCTACCAAACGAGAATTATGCTATTTTTTTGAATATGCAAATTTGATTTTATTTTAAACTCTAAATAGATTCAAAATTACTTATTTCAATTTGAGTTAATCCAATTCAATCAAATAATAGAGTTCAAATCAAATTGGTTAAAATCGACAATTTAAATTTTTGTTGGATTGAGCCTAAATTCAAAATATTATTATAATTATAAAGTCTTTTAACTGTAAAAAATGAATCTAATTATAAAATTTATATTAAATTATATTTATTATTAAACTAAAAAATAATCTAATTGAAAAATACATCTACTATAAAATATTAATAAAAATTATTAAATATAAAATTTTAATTTTTTTTTACATTTATTAAATTGAATCTATTTGAATCAAGTCCAATCTAAAAATTAATCTAATTAAAGAAAATCAAAATTAATCTAATAAATTTTTAAATAAATCTAAATCCGACTAACCACCTCTAGTTGAGATTGCTTAACCCCAAAGTGTCTGTGTGTGTATATGCACATATGGGGAGCATGGCCAACTCCACTTTTTATTTTATTTTACGATAAGATATTATATGAATTAATTTTTTTTAGTTAGATTTGGTAAAGGGACTGAGTTGATCCCGTCACAAACTTATTTATGTTTATATTAAATAAATAATTTTAAATTATTAAATAACTAAAACCCATTAGGGCTTGCATGATTATGGATTGTCCTGGACTTCATTATTTTTTCACGGGCCAGCCTTGAGACCCCTCATTTTCGCTAGGGACTGGCCAAATTTGCCACATAATACTGATAATTACACTAATGCATGTAAAGACAGTCTGCTCCCCTTCTCTACCCTGTCTTCATCCTCCCATGTGTTGGAACCTCTATTTTAATTATGCTGCACTGCTTACCACGCTTTCCCTTTTCCTTTATAAATAATTATCAACCATCACCACTGAAATTATCAAATTACTTAAAAGCTTCCTTTAGTAATGGCAGCACCCTTTTAAAATTGTGTCGTTTTTACTTTATTTTTAAAATATTATAATTTTTAATTAAATTAATTAATTATTTATTTATATTTAATATTTAACTATTCTATCTTAAAATCTTATATTTTAATTTAAATAAAATATAAATGTAAATAATTATTTTATTTATATAAACTAATATAATAACGTAATGTTATTATCGTATATTTAGTAAAAAAAATATTAATGCGATACGATAATAATATATAAATTTTTCACGGTAGTTTACACAAAATATATTATTTAGACGGCTTATCAATTAATTTTTAAATAACAGAATTATTATATTTTCAAAAAAAGAAAAGAAATTCATAAAAAGTCAATTTACCTCTTTAATTTTTTAACACCCCTAGGAAAAGAGGATTCGAATCTTGATGAGAGCCACACACAAGGAGCTAAGATTCCAGGTTCCTTCAGCGAATCCACGTGGCCGACCCAAAGATTCCAATCTTCCACAAGTATGGGACCCCGTCCTCCCGCATGTGCTTATCGGCTGCAAATCCTAGGCGGCACAAATCAAATCAAATCAAATCATCACCATTCAAAAGGAAAAATGATCATGATAAAAATGATGATTGAATTAATGATTCGACACTTAATCAAGCAAACGAAATGAACATGATCGTGGGGCCACGCACGATGATGTTAAAGTTACAACTTAATTAACATATTTTCGTTCGCATATAATCATTTTAATAAATTAATATATATTTTAAAATAAAAATTATAAAATAAAGCATGCTTTCGTGGACCCTGATTAAATTAAACACAACATTTAATTTTGACACGTAATTCAATTAAATTTTATATTTATAATTAAATATGACATAATTAATAATAATTTATGCCGATGTTCACCTCCATTCAAATTGTATAATATCCCACCAAATTTAGCCTAACTTGCAGTTTTATTTTAAATTTATAAATTAATTTTTATCACTAATTACTATAATTAACTTAATAATATGCTTATAATTAATTAAATTGTATTCATGTAAGTAATTTATTGAAATTATACATGTAATGATTTAAATGGTATGCATGTTAATAAATAAATAAATAATATTAAAATATAAATTTATTCATATAAACTAATATGGTGTAGATGAGTTAAAATAATTAAAAAAATTAATATAAAAATCGAGCATATAATATTTGTTATGGCATTCCCAATTATATAATATCACATTAGTTTGTATAACATTAAAAAATTTAGGAAATTTTTATTGTAGTGGATGGTATTTTGCTCTACGGGTATTCATTTTTTACAACTATTAAGTTGTTTAATAATTTTATGACATGATATTGTTGAATTGGTAAACAATTCACGTGATGCTTTTGTTCTATTTTAGACTTTCTTTTGTACTCGTACTACTACTAGGATATCTAAATTTCTAAGCTGATGAAATTAGACTGTTCTTGTACTCCTCCTAATTGATGGCAGATGTTTAAATTTTTAAGCTTATGAAATCAGACTGCTCACCCTCTTTGACTCTCTCTCTCTCTCTCTCTGTATTTAGCATGAAGGTGTTAAATGGTATTTAGCTCCTACTTGTGCAGTCGCTTTCACTTACCAAAGACTAAACAAAGTAGAAAATTGAAACATCTTACCTCGGCTGATAGTCCCTCGTTTCTAGCTTACTATAGAAATATCAAGTGACCCAAAAAAGAAGGCAGCAAGCCTTCGATGATTTACATCCAAATGGAGCCCGCAGAAGTTTATAATAAACACTGCAATCATCAAGAACTTTGATCATCAAAAGTAGGTAAAGAAGAAGCTCACCTGAATGCAACACAAAACCACAGTGAAATATTACTACAGAAAAGCAAAGCAACAATTTCTCCCAAAAAAAAAATTATAATTTTACCATATTGGAAGATTGACAGAAAGTCATCAGAATTAGGTAAGAAAAAACTTTACCTCTCCACCTCCAAAGAAATGAAAAGCAGTATACAAGAAGAAAGGAAGTTCAGCAACCCAATTAATATATTTCCTATTTCCTTGTCCTGTTATTATTTATTGACACTAGAGTTGACAAAACAAAAAAGCTCAGCCATATAGGCAGTTATAATCTAAGAAAACTCCGGCATGTGCAATAGACTACCCTACAAACCACAAACTTCTTTCTCTCTCTTTCATGGCTTTGTTTGGCCATGAAAAGAGCTGGTGTTGGTGAATTCACGATATTCCAAAAATGATCATTACTTCCGTGAGTAGTTAGCTCACTGTAACCTTTTCTGATATATGGTCCATCTGGGTCACCACAAATGGCACAAAACCAACTGAAATTTGTCACCAACACCATCTGCATATCTTAGTTTTGAAGCGATTCTGATACATCTGACTATCTTTTTCGTTTCTCTCTCTGCCTTTTTTCTTGGGTTCTTTCTGAAATCACCATGTCCATGTTCCATTTAATATTTTTCATCTGGGTCCTTCTGTCAGCAAGTTATTTTGTTTTTCTTGGTTCTGCTTCATGGTGCCCGCATCACCTTGTCCAACAAAGCAATCAACAACAGTTTGAGCAGAAAACAGATCGGTTCTGGGAGTTCAGAGAGGAAACAAACAGCTGGATTGAAGTTGAACTCCCTTATGATCTTGTCTCCTGTGTTAATAAGAACTGTACTAAGGTGGGTTTGATTAATCCAAGCGCAGAAACCAAAGCAGAACAATTAGAAAAAGAATATGAAACAATTAAACAAAAGGAAAATTTGAAGAAGGAAGACGGCGATGGTGAACTTGAAGAAAGTTCCAATATTGTTCTGCCTCTGAGAAAAAGAATTTCTTTGACCAAAATGTCGGAAGCATCCATTTGGGTAACTGGTGTAAGTGGTTCTGTGTACGAAAGGTTCTGGAATGGAGTGCAGTGGGTGATTGCACCCCATGATTTACCTATATCAGCAGGTCCTGCTATCTCTGTTTTTATTGTCAATCAGACAATTCTTGCTCTGTCAGAAGGTGGAGTTCTGTACCAGGTACTAGTTGCTTCAAATTTATAACAGATGAAAGTGTTTGTATAAAAAAACTATGAAGAAAATACTTTTGTAGAGCATATTACGTTATCAACTATCTTCCTAAGCTCAAACAAATTCTTTTGTGATCTCTTCTATTCTTCTGATATTTTTTCCACACATAATACTCTGCAACCAGATTCTACCTCATATTTGATCAGTAATCCTGTTCTCTTATCCTAAGACCCCATTCCTTTTTTTTTTTTTATCTCCTATAGATGCAACTGGGTGAGAACTCACAGGTACTTTGGATCGAATTCACACCTACAATTGATCAAAGCACAAATGAAGAAGCAGAACAAAGATTGAGGATCCAAATAAAATCTGGTGCTGTAACACACGATGGGACGTGAGTACAAATATTTATTTAGTTTTACTTTTCTTTTTTCTTTTGTTTAAGTGAGTTACCCATTTTTTCGAGTATCTTTTTGTTAATTTTTTCTTTATTGCTTTCCAGGGGAGTTTATTTCTGCACAAAGAATGGATTATTGTTAGAACTTAGTGAGGTTGAGCCTCCAAGGTAAAACTCAGTATGCAAGTCATAACCATCATAGCAAGATGATAGTGCCTTAATCCTGAATTATAGTCTTATTTATATTGTAGATTCTAATGAGGAGACTCTAATGTTCACTTGGGCGTTTGTGCTATAAACCTGGAACAGATGGCTGAATCATGGCCGACCACCAGGTGCTAATGTTGCAGCCATAGCTGATGCTGCCAGTATTAGACCAGAAGTTGTATATACTATAAGGTAGAAACTAAACATAAATCTCTTGTGTGTGTTTGGGATTACCTCTTCAAAACTAAACATAATATCTGTAAAATGTAGTTCCACAGGTTCTCTATATGAATATGATAGAAACTCAAAGCCTTCATGGAAGAAGCATGTATGGAGCAAAGGAAAAGCAGCAAATGCCTCTCTGATACCGTCAATGGGGTGTACTTTACATGGTTTAATCGGAGATTATTCAACCTCTCTGTTTCTTTTAACTAAGGTAATTTCTGCAAGTAGTACTACTACATGTGATCTATCACCAGGGAGAATTACTCAGCTTTGAACTTTGGAGTATGCCAAAAGTGAAATATAAGCATTATACCAAGAACAAGTGTAGAACCAAACAAAAGAAAGAAATAAGAAAAGAGCTTGCAGTAGTTGTCAAGATATAAAATCTCATTGCAACATAGAGTATAATGAATCAGAATTGGAAAAACTCTTTGAGCATTCAGTTAACATAATGTCATGTTCCAGTTGCATTATACATCAATAGTATAGCATGTGCAAGTTGATCTGCTAGTCAAACATAGAAACTTTTTGCAACTGAACCTATGGCACATGTCCTTTCCATCACAAGATATTGCTAATGCACAGGGTGGTAAGTTGGTCGAGAGAAGAATGCAGCAAAGGAAATGGAAATGGATAATCCATGGAAGTCCAAAGAATCATCATCTGACATCTATCACACCAGTTCAGCAAGATGAATCAAATGAGAAATTCTTCTCATCATTTTTTACTGCATCTACTGGAACTGTTTTTGAATATCGAATACCAAAGTATTCAGGTGAGTCAAGTAGATTAAGAAACTAATTCAAATTTTACATGATTAAATTCCTAATAAGCAGATTTCTTGTGAACTTTGCAACAATTATTTTTCTCTGAAGAGGTTTCATTGCACAGCCTATAGACTTAAAGAAAGGAAAACTTTATCATAAATGAATATGCAACTATTTCAAATGCCGAAAATGGCCCTATTTACCATTTCATCCAGAAACACATCTTGAAGCAATTGTGGGAACAATGCCTCTGCCAGATTATAGTGTTTGATTACTTGGGAGAAGGATTCTTCTGTACTAGAACTGTTGCTCCTTTAAGCAACCATAAATCTCAGCATAAAAATGGTAGTCCTAGAGCCGATAACAAAGAGTTTCAAAGAAAACAAGCTTTAGAAATTACACAAAATGTCAGTTACAACCTAGTTGTGACTTCAAAGCAATCACTCCATTCAAAATTTGAAATAGAGCTTCGAAGGAGGCACTTTTCCAGCAACAGAACCCAGATCTCACCCAGAAAGAATCATTCAACTTGAACAGAGGCCTCTAAAAGTCCTTGAAACCCATTTAATTCGTGAGGTTCCATCAAATCTAGAGATATTTAATTTCAATATTTACATTACCATTTTTCAGTGTTTAAGGAAACTGCATTATATTTTATTTAGTTATAAGTTAAAGACAATTCTCTACATTGCAAAAGGAACCTGATGATCTATACATGTGTAATTTTCCTGGCCATTCCATTTGTTATCTTAGCTTCAGTTACATATTAAACAACACCCCTATGCATGTCTTGAGATCACAATACTATATTCTATGACAATATGCATAACATCATGCGCTAGTCACATATGCTATATCATGGATGTAAACATTTTCATGTGAAGACAGGTTTTCCTCAAGAGAACCAAATTCCCGAAGGATGGATATCTCATATGCATCCTCCACATGCAAAAGCAGCAAGAGATATTGTCGGGCTACAATTACAAGTTGGCAGGATGCTTTTTCCACTGGATGATGGCAGACTTGCAGAACTGCATCTATCAGGACTAGGTGGTGAAAATTCAGGGCCAACTAATCAACTGAATGTTCGAAGAAAAGCATTAAAGTATGTATGGTCTGTATTAGATGCCCCAGAGACCGAAGGATGGAATGCAGAGTATTGCACAGAAGAACGTGGCCCCACGAATTGCATCACAGGCATCAAAGATGAACCAAATGATTCAGGAACTACAAGAATGACAAGAAAGCGAAAGGGTGGCCAAGCACAATATGATTACCTATTTCCAAGTATATCAGGTGGTAGAGCTCAAAATCCTTTGGAAGAATATAGTTTACCAGATAACTGGATTAATACTTACTTCCGTTTGCGAGTGATGCATGGAGGCAGATCATTTTTCTTCATAACAGATGGTGGTTTTACATTTGAATATCTTTATGCTGAAAGCATATGGCTTTGGCTTAGCCATGACCACTCAACACCGATGAAGGGGGTACTGGGAAACTACAATGGAAGCTTATATTTAGTTGATTTATATGGTAGTTTGCTTATGAGAGAAAGGAGTAGCAATGAGCTTGCATGGATAAATTGCACTGCCATGAGGAAAGGAAGGCAAGTTATTGGAGGTCCTCCATGGGATGGAATAACAGGTAAAGCCATGAAAGTTACAGCAGAAGATGCACTCTTCTTTGTGAGCAAAAATGGAAGGTTACTACAATTCACAGTAAGTTGCAAAAACTGACTAAAATAAGTATGTCTATTACAACAAGTATGAAAATAAATAAGATAAAAATATTGGCCATGTTCTGGGTTTGGTAGTTCATGTTGTTGAAAAATTATGAAAAACCTTCTTCTAAAAGATGTAAATACATAGGTTGATCTGTAGTGACTATTAACACATACAACGTAAGAAATTAGACCAAAATTTCACTAGCGTCAGCATCATACTTTCATAGAGTCAATATTGTAATCAATAGTAGAGATGTAAGGGAAACAACAAACAAACAATGTTAGAATGCAATGATTGAATGCAGTTGGGGCAAATAAGAAAAGACATTTTCTCTGTTGTAGAACATATCAAATAGATACAGATATTTTAGAACAGTTTCAAACTTCAACATGGGTCTAATAGCCAGACAACCAAAACAGGGGAGGGCAAATCTTAATCTATAATTTCCTGAAAACGAAAATGGAGAATAATGCTAATGTCTACCCCAATTGTTCTGTAGGTAGCCCTGAGGAAGTTTAAGTGGAAAGATTGCCGACACCCCTTGAATACCAAAGTTGCATGCATTGTGGACCAGGAATTGTTCAGAGAAAATATAGTGTTTGTTGTTGGAAGAAATGGTCGATTATATCAGTACAACATGGTGACTGAACTGTGGCATGAGCATTATCAATCTCAATATTTGGTTTTATCCACACTGCCTGGAACTGCTATGAGGCCATCATCTGTCTCACTAACAGGCTCACTTTTCATGCTTTCGGAAGATGGTGGGCTAGTTGAATATCATTGGAATACCTGGGATGGGTGGACTTGGGTGGAACATGGTACACCAGATAAAGGTGTGACCTTGGTTGGTGCACCTGGCCCTTGCATGGATGGAAATCAACTATTGTTGATTGGTTCAGATGGAAATGTATACCTGAGGTATATGGACCAAATGACATGGAGATGGAAAAATTGTGGTTTCCCACGTATTGGAAAAATGAATATTGACAATCAACGACAAGATGGGGCCAAAGACATGACGGAAGAAGTCTGTATTGATGAAGATTTTACAGCTAGCTTGGAGAAAGATACAGAAGACCTTAATGATTTCAACAGACACTGTGACCCAAAGGTTAGTACTTCGTACAAATCTACTGACTCGCAGAATATTAATGATGTGAAAATCATCACTCATCATGATCACTTAACAACATGCAGGTAGTGGCTACAAGACCAATTCCATTCTCTGAAGATTCAGTGATCTTCGAGCTACGAGACGGCAGAGTAAGCAATAACTATCATAAACCATTAGCATATAACATAGCTGGGACTCCCATTGAAACTGGTATCCTAGTAGCTAATATAAAACTTAATCGACATAGTAGAAAACTAAAACACATTATACAGATTTGCAAGAATTTTCAGGGAAAACCCTAAAATCAATTGTAGTGACAAATTTGAACAAATACAACCCTAGCATAAGATGTGCATTATCATATATTCACAGTAAACATCATGGCAATAAGAGAGTAATTTCTATTTGTTTCTTTTCAATTTGTACATGCTTCTAGTCTTAAGTAGCATTAAAATTCAAAATCAGGAAAGAATTAATGAAATACTGATGTTCCTAAGTGCTAACGTCGCTACTACTTATATGCAGTTGGCGGAAATGCGACGAGTAGAGGACACGAATTGGGTATGGTCACGCACCATCGTCACTCCAACAAGCTCATGCTTCGCAAATTACTGGACTGCTACGGCATCATGAAACTGAAATGAAATACGCAATCTTTGGATTAGAAATCACACACTAGCTAGAAACACAGGAATGTACAAAATCAAAATAACATATCTTACAGACTCACACTGTACAGTTAACAAAGATGACCCAAAAATAAAAAGCTTTATACCTTTCAAATTTCGCTCTCAGTGGGAAGACCTAGCAATAGGATGATTTTAGAAGGTGAAGAAATGGCCGAAAAAGGCTCCATATTCATACGAAGCTTGAGCCTGGAACTGGAAGTTTCCGTGAACGTTACCAACGGTCACTTTTCAAAAATGTCTGGGTGGCAAGTTCGTAAATAAAAGAAGTCTTCAGCTGCCTAAAGCGTAAATATAGTTAATAATGAGGGCAATTCCGACTTCTGGCGTTTCGGCAACGTGAAATTGCTCTTTCCGGTTTCTGCTACCGTTTCTTTTTCGGCAAGTTTCTCAAATTTTTTGGTACACGTATCACCCTTTCTTCTGCAAGGAATTAGAGATTGATACCGGAACTGTTATCAGAATTGTCCAAAAATTAAGGGTATGCTTAAAATTAAAGCATTGTATTAATGACTTTATTGGCTCCAAATATATACATTGTTTGCTACACACTTGGCCGCAACACTTCCAAAACTAAGTAGATTACGCAACAACCTGAAACGTATCCAAAATCATATTCACAATGTTTGCAATAAGCACATTCCATATAAGCTATATCCCACTCAATGCTCAATTTCAATCATCCCCTTTGATCACTTCACAACGAATTTCAGCCAATCTGAGAGCGTGCATTATCCATTGCCCGACATTCACACAATTTACACTCCAGATAGTCTATCCCAAGAAACTTCAAATAAGAAAATAACTGACAACAAGCTGTAGCTACCACAAACAATTGCTTAATACACAATATGACGAAAAGGCAGAGGGGACACTCTCCGCAAATAGAGGCAAATTCATAAAACATGCAAATCTCAAGCTGACTTGAATCCTTCATGAAATATGGATGCTCAAAACCCCTACTTGGCATATCCATTGCTTTTGCATCACATCAGTATCTCCTCCTAGGGCTCCATGAGTGATGTATCCATGCTGACCTGAAAATATTTTGAAGATAAAGATAATATCAACAGGAATTAAAAAGATTCAGGCTGAGTTTTATACAACTGAAATACAATCAAATGGGGATGTTTGAAAGAGAAATTCTTCTCTCTTATAAATCAATCTACAAACCAGCTTCAGATAAAGTTTTGGCTACAAAACATTTCCCATTTGGCCAGAATTTTTTCTTTCCAAATTTGTAAGTTTACTGAATAAATCAAGTTCAAGCAGAGGAAATATCTGGTCTTCAGAGATGTCTTCCACACCCTAGATCCATTATAGTCACAAGAGACTCTTTCTGTGTGGTTTTTGTGTGGTTCTAAGCACATCTCTTATTTATGTATGATAAGATTGTATCCTACAGTTCCATAAAAGATAGTGAACAGACAAAAACCTCATATTATTTCTTCTGAACAAACCAGTGGTAGGCCCATTGCCGAAGGCCCAATCGACGTTAATGATCTGCATAAGTAGTTCAGTTCCATTTGTTGCAGTTACAGCATTTTGTGCTTCCTCAAAGTTCACATATTCAATAAGCGCATACCCTAGTAAAACAATAGTTCATATTAGATTACTTATAAGAAACACTAACCAAAAACCTTTCAAAAGAGAGACATAACTCATGATGTTAATCATCTCAACAAAAAAAACTGCTAAAACAAATAGCTTCT
Source organism: Khaya senegalensis (assembly GCA_032402905.1). NCBI lineage: Eukaryota > Viridiplantae > Streptophyta > Magnoliopsida > Sapindales > Meliaceae > Khaya > Khaya senegalensis. The sequence goes on along the minus strand of CP135552.1, from coordinate 1,313,395 downwards.
TCAAAAGAAATCTGTGAAAACAAACAATGCTATGCATCCATGGAAAAAGGAACCTTACTATCCTAAATCAATCAGTTACTAATTACAATCAAATCAATATTCCTCAATTCCAAATATATTCCAATACTGCCCTTAGAAACAAAGATATCAAAGATGTTACTTCACTGCTTAAACAGATACCAAAAACTGATTCCCTTTTTCTTAAGTCAAATATGCATTACATCCTAATATTGAAGTGATACAAATGTAAAATGAGAAACTAGGATTAAATCAGACAAACATGACTGACAGAAACAAGTACATCCATGATATCATATGTACATGTGATAGTGCAGCCAATGTGATATAATCAACAGAGATTTCCACTGCATAACCTAACAACAGAAATTAGAACACAGATATAATTCGCAAAATGTAATCCCAACCATCAGGAAGAACTAGCATGTCTACCATCACACTAAATTAGGAATTAAAAAGGGGAAAGCAAGAAGGATAAAAAGAAAAAAATACCTTAATGAAACCAGTATGACGATCAAGATTCAAAAACAGGTTTTCTGATCTCCCCAAACTCACCAAATGCATTTTGTAAATCATCCTCCTGTGTCTCTTCATTCACTCCAGTGACCTTCAATGGCTGCTCACATTTTTTTCTCATCATAATTAGGACTATACTACAACAAAAGGGGACACAGTACAGAAATAAACATCCCCTTTAATATATGTCAGCATTCACCGTCGTTAAGCTACTATCAATAAATTAGAGAATGCACTCACACTAATCATCAAAATTATCACATTAAATTGTATTAACCACCAATATCTATTCAATACCATCAAGAAATTAAATTAAACAAATGTTTAAGCAGAATATCAAAAGCTTAAGACCTTTTCTCAAGGAAAAATGTTCGTTTCTATGCACACCCACGTATGGTATACAAGTGTACATGTAATTGGCCAATCAAATACATAAGACACAGCCTTACGTAGCATAAACCCTAACATTCTAAATCGACATTTACAAAACCAACAAGACCACTAAAGCAAACACGAACAAATCAATTAACCGAAGCCCTAGGGGCGTGTTCCAGAACTTACATCGTTGTGGACCAGGTCCACTATCAGTGCCAAGAGATTCAAAATTACGATCAGCCAGGCGGCTGTGTCGCTCGGCGTCGGCTTCTTCACGGAACCCGCGGCCTTTGGTCTTCTTGGGCGCGCCAGTGATGGCCGACTTGACCTTGGGCCGTGGGGCCCGAGGGGAAGAGGAAGCATCGACGTCGGCGCCTCCGTCATCGTCCATCAAGTCGTCATCTTCAAAGTCCAACGCATCCACTTCTGTGTTCGCCATTTTTCTCTGCAGTGAGTTTAGGGATTTATTTGTGCGCTCTTTTCTCTGGAGAAGAATTTCAAACTGATTTTTCAAAATTTTTATACGGGTCTATATTGAGGCGTACGTATTTGGGCTTTTGGGCTTCGGATAAAAGTCCTAAGGTTCTTTTTCAATTTTTTTTTAATATAAATTGGAAAAATAAATTTCTTTCCTCTTCACTCTAATTAGGATTTGTTTGTCTGAGCTCTGAGAAATGCTAATGAAAAAACCCAAATGGTTTCTTCCCAATTTAAATTCTATAAAACAGGGACGTTTTGGGGTTGGTTCTTCGTCGTGATCGGCTCCGTTTTCTTTCTAGGATTCCTATTCGCCGCCGTCGTATCCAAACTTCTTCCATTATCGCGTAATCCCATCCTATCAGCAGTCCAAAACGACAGGTAATTGTCTGTGTACAGTTGATTGCCTTGCAACTAATCCCAAAACATAAGAATGTTGTCATGATTTATGAGCTACAAAATGTAACTCTTATTATTTTCGATGTCACTGTTATTGTAAACTAGTTAAAGGTCTGTTTGATTGCTTGCAGCTTTGCATGCACATTAAGCAGGTGGTAACACAAATTTGGATCTAGTTTTTGTAGCTTTATATGTGGAACACTAGTTTCAATTTGAACTGCTTAGCATAACTAGTTCTAATTGCTTAAATGAGATTCACCATTATTTATTTGTATCCCTCGTTTCTGCCACCAGTACATGAGCTTATACTTTGTGTACTTAATCTTCATTTCGTGGAGAGTTGCCTTTTGAATTTCACTTTTTGGAAATCCTAATGGTGTAGAACTCCTCCCTTGCAAAAGAGTTTTGTCTTTGTTGAGTTCAAATTTTGGAAATTGAAGGTTCCAGAAAACATTAGCTACGCAAATTGCTTTGAATTGTCTGTTTATCACATTTGCAGTGCATAGTAATAGAATTTTGGAGTCAAATTTACATTTTGAAGCCAGAAGACAGAAGATCCACTCAATCAATCTTACCGAGAGATATGCTGTTAGTGGGTATAATTAGATGCCATCACCCTTCCCTTAATTGGTCATGATAATATCCACCAAGCAATTAAAATGTGATAGTTTTTCTGTGGCAACATGAGAAATTGGGCCTGAGGTCTGATGATGTCAGCATCACCTTTTGCATTCTCAAACCTTCTGGCAAAAGGAAGGCCACTGAGGTGGAGTAGAAACCCTAGTGTTAAATGAACTATTGATTTGATTTGGGCCAGGCTAGTACAAAGAATGATAGTTTTCATGTTAGCAACCAAGTCTTTTGTTAGAAAGTTTTTGAAGCATCTTCCGATAGGTTATCTCTTGGTGGACTGTTATGAATTTATCTCCTGTGACACTAAATTGTTTCATTGAGTTTGAATATTTTGACCACTTAATTTAAAGACTTCTTATTGGTGGATATTTGCAACTAAAAGTGATGAAGGTACAGCTGACTTAAGAGGTTTCTCTTCTCTAACAGGTATTACTGCTTCTTGGTGCCCTTGACACTTCCTATCATTGTAGTTGCTGTATATTTTCACTGGCTTAGCATGAAATTGTTCAAGCATGCTTGATTTATTTAGCAGCAAGCGCAAGCAAGCATGAGATGTTTTGAAATATCAACTACTGAAGCAGAGTATGAGAAGAAGACCAGAGTCCCTTTGCATTAAATGTGTCATTTTGAATATTACATGTTTCATTCAATGTAAATAAGACTTAAAAAGGGATTTTTTGTTGTCCCTTGGTATACATATGTATTTTGACCATGCTTTTATATTTTGTCCATGATTGACTGGCTATTTCAGATGCCAGATGCTCCCAATATACCAAGATGAAGCTTTGTTGTGTTGATTAAACTATCAGTAAAGTTTTCCATATATCAAAACACTATATATTGTCTCCCTGTTTTATATCATTTAGTTTCTTAGTATAATAGTTTCTTTCTATATTTACTTGTTTGTGATGATCATGGAGTGCTTCACATGATTTCAGTCCATAGGTCAGCTTCTATTGAGAAAAATTTGTGAACTATAAATTTCGTTTTCCCTCTGGTTTTACTCTCTCCCTTTCCGGCTGTCTGAACCCCCACACATGCTGCAACTATGGCAATAATAAAGGTATGCTTGTTTATTTTATGACTTTTAGCTTTCTGCATGCCTAAATGAAATTGTGTGGTATTGAGGCCTACTGGTTACTTTAACCGATTACTCCTGTTTGAGGTGTTGTACGAGTTATTGGATCCAAATACTTTGGTTGGGAAAGGTTTAACATTACATTTATGTAACATTCAAGGGGACAAAAAAAAGTCTGATTTCTATTGTTGCCACTGGATGCCCTATAGTAATAGGTCATGGGAAGATGTTTTCCTGTGATAATCATCGAATGCCTAAGAAAATCCAAATAAACCAATTCCATTCAAGTCCAATATTTGATGATTCTGCCCCTACTAGCTATGGAGGCTGCGTCAAATGAAATATATCCATTACATTTACCTTGGAAAGATATATCAGTCAATATCAATCACAGAGTGCTGTTCTTTTGTTTCTTGTTTGATATGTTGTTTTGTCCTTTGTCCCTTTTTTCTTTTCGAGAGAATTTTGTGATTGTGATTTTTGTAACACTTTTTTCTACAATTTTATATATATATATATATATATATATAAACCCTTCCCTCCCTTTCATAATCCTAGTATGAGGAGATCCGAACCTCAATAACTTTAGTACTGTTCCAGTGATCTTACTAGTGGAATAAATTAGTACCCATTTGAACCAACTAGTGCAGGGTTAGGCTGGAATTTGTTTTATACTATATATACATACACAGACACACGCTTGCATGTAAGACTGATGAGCAAAAGTTAATATGTTTGGTAGGGATTCTTATACTTCGAATTCCATAGTTGAATTGGACAATTAACTTCACCTTTTCTCTGTTATAATAAAGATAAAGGAACAGGAATGGGTAATGGATATATGTCGATGGTTAGTTGAAGAGCAATAATGAAAATAATTATTATTTTAAGGAGCCTACCAACTTAACTTCAGGGGTAGCAAAACCATAAGAAAAAGAAGTTAATTGCGAAAGAATTCAATGGGTGCCGTACAGCAATTTGTTTTTTCTTTTTGTGTCAATTACCTCCTATGCTCTTTCTTCCCATCATTGAATATATCCTGCTATTAGTCTATACAGAAGTGCTTTTAATATTGTTTGAAGTCCTTTAAATCTTTCATGATTGAAGATAAATTTTACGGATAGCGTGCCTAGATGTACTTTTTAGTGTATATAGAAGTACTTTTTAGTGTGTTTAATCTTAAATACCCAAAAGTTCTTTTGTGATTATCTTATCACAAAGCATTCGATGTCTCTTCTTTATTAAATTATTTTGTTAATAACCAAAATTCTTAAAAGTGTATTGTTTTTCTTTCTCTCTTTGTTAAGAAAACTCTTTATGGATACTTTCTACAAGACGCACTTTCAAGTGCTGTGAAAAGCGCTTTTAATAATCTCTAAGTCGCCGAAAGGTTAGAGTTGGCAATGGGCCAGGCTTTGCCTTGGAAGGTCACTTCATAACTGAAGTTGCTCTGTTTTATAAAGCCCCCATCACCTACAAATTTGGGCCAACATTGTTTTCTTGGATATGTGAATTTTTTACTTTTACAACGTGATATTTAATGTCATTTTCAAATAGATAGATTGGATTATACAACAAAGAAAACTAATTGGCACATGATATTAAGAAGACAGATTGATTGCAACACTTTGTCTAAGGCAACAAAACAAAGAGTTTAGTTAAAGTACATTGGATACAAGACAGTTTTAATTTTTTTAATTTTATGTTATATATTTTAAATTTTATATATTTTAAACTATTCAATTAAGGAATGTAAAATATGTATTTTAACCAAATTTCCTATCAGGCAATTGATGGGATTTCCTATGTGAATTTGGGATATTTTTTACTTGCACGTTTGTCAATGTTAGTCAAAGATATAGAATGAAATAAACCAAGCATGGGATTGTTCTCAAATACCCATGAATCTATTACAATCTTGATAATAGAAATACATAATTATAATATTAGTGCATTAATAGTACTTGTAGTAGGTATCTTCTTTCTTTTTGTTCTTGTAATAACAACATCTTGGGCTTGGCTTTACCATGTCTTCATTATCAATAATAATTGTTTATTTTCAAGAACACACCATTGGTCATTGCAATAATAATTTTTTAGAACACATTATAGTTTTTCTACGAAGCTAAGCTTATCATTCTCAAGACACCAATATCAATATTAAATTTTTTATTTTTATTTAATTTTTAAATTTTAGACAAAATCTATTTTATTACGTTAATATAATAACATAGTAAGAATATCAGTTAAATGTTTATAAAATTTTGCATATTTTAAATTGTGTTAAGGTTTAAAAAATTGAAAAGATAATATTTATTAATTATTTACGTACTTATATTTGATGATTTATAATTGTAATTTTAAGTTAATTATGAATAAATTTAAATCACATTTTCAAATTAAAACATATTCTTAAATCTTTTGGGCTCTGTTTGTTGATGAACAAAGCCCACCCGACTCTCTGACGGGATATTGCGAGAAGACATGGGCCCACTTGACAGCCCATACTGAATTTTTACACCCTTCGGTCATATTGAAAGCAGTAAATTACCTATTTATCCATAATTGATTTTAAGATATACATCTCTACCGTTGATTTAGAGGGGAAGATGAAAATCAAAGGTTAGAAATCCGCGGATCCATGGAAGTTAATGTACAACACTTGTACGAATAATAATTTGCGGATACGAATCTAATTTAAATTTCATCACGCTGTACGGGAGAAAGAGTTTTGTCAGAACGTTAGCCAGCCAGCGAACGTGCGCTATTTTGCATGAAACGGGAGGGAACGTCACTGACGCTCGGTTTTAGCGCGTATAACCCAGTCGCCTTTTAAAAAATAAAAAATAAAATAATAATTAATAAACAGTGCTCCGTCAATTTAGGAAATTTAATAATCATTTAATTATCCCTTTAAAAGGAGAGTGGTATTATGGTATTTTCCTCTTAAAGTGATAGAATCAGTTGTGAGCCTACTCTTCCATATTTTGAAAATTCAAGGAAGGATGAAATCGTATAATTATTAAATAAATAAATAAATTTTAATATATTATTTATTTATAATTTAATAATTTTAGTTTATATTTTTATATTATTTAAATAATTTAATTATATTTATTATATTTTAAAAATATTTAATTAGATTTAAAATAAAATTAATTAATACTTGTAATTATAATATTATAAATATTATAAAAATATATTATAATATATAAAAAGATATATTAAATAAGTGATATAATTATAATTTATTTATTAATTATATTAAATTAAAATTTTTAATTTTTAATATAAATATAATAATATAATTTAAATTACCACCCAGTGCTCCACCACTTACTCTTGTTTTTTTTGTCCATTTGTGCGAAGAAAAAATATTTGAATTAAAATATTAAAGGAAAAAGGAAAAGACCAAAAAACCAACCAACAAAGGAATAAAGAAAGAGAGAGAAAGAATTTACTCACCCATAGCTGCCATTGCGCTGCAGTGCAGTTTCGCTTGCACGGCCAGCAAAAGGCGTGTGGTTCTAAGTTTTGTGAAAATAAAAATTCATATAGGTCCATTATTGTTATTTAATAATGTTTTAATAATACAAAAAAATTTTATAAGCATTTAAACCCTGTTTGGGACTTGTGTGTGTAACTTCAACATTCTCAAACCCACAAGGCATATTTACTTTTAGCAAAATTGTGATATTTTAAAAGTAAAATTAATAATTTATTTAATATTTAGTTTTTTATATTATAATAATTATAATTTTAAAATTATAATACTTCAATATTAAATAATATCTTAAGGTCTTGGAATAATATTAATAAATATAAAATTTCTAAAAATTTTAAATAAAAGTGTAATTTATAGTTTAAAATATTAATTATTAAATAAAAACGACTAGTTAAGATGACAATAAGTATTTATTAAATTAAATTAAATTAAAATTATCACAAATTATTTATTAAAATTTTTAATTACTGCAAGGGGAATTTAATTATCAAATGCACATGGCTGTTTATATGCAAGTGTGGAATTGCACACTTACTTCAATGGAAATTTTAAGTGTCTTAAAGTGTACAATTTGTTTCTGTTACTTAATTTTGTTTAAATTAAAGGACTCAAATGAAATTTGCCTCGAGGAAGAAACTGCAACTAGCCGAGCTGCAGCTTCTCCAAAAGTACTTGGGCGTAGAATCACTTTCTGATCTCTCTGTCTGCTTTCTGCTTCTTCAACTCCAAACCCAACATCACTCTTTTCTACTTTTCTCATTTATAAATTCAAAAACATTATACTGAAATAATTAACAATAAAATAATTAATAACAGACCTACATTTATTGTTGCCCTTTTTCAATGAAGTTCACAATTTCACTCCATCGTCTTGACTCCACTCCTTGTCTTCCTTTTGTCTAGTAATTAATTTTTCCGCCATGGATTCTTACGAAGCTACCAAGCTTGTTTTCTCCAGAATCAAGAGCTTTGACCCTGAAAATGCTTCTAAAATCATGGGTTATCTCCTCATTCAAGACCATGGCGAGAAGGAGATGATTCGTTTAGCTTTTGGTCCCGAAACTGTCATTCAAAATCTCATCTTTAGAGCCAAAACCCATCTCGGAATTCCCTCAAATGCAGCTCCTTCACCGAGAATCCGAAACAGTGGCGTTTCTTCTGGCTTTGATATCACTAACCCATCTTCGCCTTCTTCTTCTTCAGCTCCCTGGCAACTTTCCGGGCTCTCTGCTAGCCCCCGTTCGAACAGTTCTTCTCTTTCTTATGCTAGTATTGTCAACGGAACTACCAATGCTGCACTTTCTGAGTCTTTATCATCGTCTGCATTTCCTTTTTACAGTGATAGTAAATACTATAATAGTAGTAGTTATAGTGATGTAATTGATGAGTTTCAGCTTCAAGATCATCTCTCGTTTCTCAACGAGTCAAAAGCGGATGAAGCATTTGGCCAGAGGTCTGAACTTGCTATGAATCTGAATGGATATACTGATACTCAGTTGCACAGACGGAATTTGTCTGTACCTGGCGTGTGTATCGGATCGGATGACTCGAATTCCGGACTTGGATGGAAGCAATGCTTGTTTTTTGCTAAAGGGTTTTGCAAAAATGGAAGTAATTGCAAGTTTCATCACTGTGACTCAGCTGATGCTGCCGCAGCAGTCATTGTTGGCTCGCCGAGTAAGGTCAATGAGTTTGAACAGTGCCAAGAATTACTAAGATCAGAAGCTTCACAGCAGCGAAAACTTGCTGCAGCGTCTCAGATTACGGGTGCTTTTTCTTTTCCGTACAACAAGTGCATGAATTTCCTTATGCATCAACAAAATGACACCCAAAGGTGTGTAAATCATAGTTCAGTTGAGACGCTTTCACCTTTTGTTATTATTATTGTTTTCATTGTGGGATTGCAATGCTTTGTTGCAGATCATCTGCAGCAGCAGCATTGATGATGAGGGATGAGTTGCACAAGTTTGGAAATTGTCGGCCTGAGAAGAGTGATTTTCCCGCAATGGGATTGGGAGGATCTGTGAATCCAAGTTCTAGACAAATTTACTTGACATTTCCAGCTGATAGTATATTTAGAGAAGAAGATGTTTCAAATTACTTTAGGTAATTAACTGATTCATGGTTATTTCAGCGTTTCACTTTGAATAAATCTGAATGTTGAATCTTAGTTAAGAGAAGAATTTGATTTCTTTTGTATGGATTTTGCAGTATTTATGGGCCAGTTCAAGATGTGAGGATACCATATCAGCAGAAAAGAATGTTTGGATTTGTTACTTTTGTGTATCCAGAGACAGTGAAGCTCATATTGGCTAAAGGGAATCCTCATTTTGTGCGTGATTCGCGTGTTCTTGTTAAACCTTACAAGGAGAAGGGCAAAGTCCCAGAAAAGTAAAATGCTTTTAATTTCTTCTTTGTGAATTTATGTTTTTTTTTTTTTTTTCTTTTGCGTTGCCCATTTCCCACAATGTTTTTTCCGTTGTAAATTTCATAATTTCAGAAAGCAACAACATCAACAACAAATGGAGAGGGGAGAGTATTCAGCTTGTTCGAGTCCGTCCGGACCATTTGATTTTCACTTTGGTAAGCAAATAAACAAGCAGCAGCATCTTCCATTGTTTTGCTCAAATTCTAGTACTAACAGTTAAAACTTTGGTACTGCATAAACTTAGGAGGACGAATATTAAACAATACCCAAGAGATGTTGAGGAGAAAAATAGAGGAACAAGCTGATTTGCAGCAAGCCATTGAACTACAAGGGAGAAAACTAATGAATCTACAACTTCAGTTAAAAAATAATCATCACAATCAATTTCATCATGGTTTGTCAAATGGATCTCCCGTTCCCTCACCAACTCTTTTTCACCCCCCAAACAGCCAGACCCGAGCTTTTCGACCTGAAGACACTGATGGAGAAGTCACACCAGAAGGTTAAATAATCTGTTTCTGTTCAACACTGTTAGATTTGGTTTCATAATCTAAAAAAATTACCAAGTTTCATTGTGGTTAATTTCTGTTTATTGATTCAGAGAATGGCGGGGGCCCAGTTGTGGGTTCTCAAAATGCTCTTCCAGCCGATGTTGATCATCAGTTGCAGCAGGAAGTGAATCCAACCTGCAATCACAATAATAAAGATGACAGTGATGATAGCGATGAGGAGGACAAGTCCAACACTGAAGAAAAATACATTCACGAAAGGTAAAAGCTTCTGTTTCAAGATGTAAAGAATGATGAGTGACAATAGTAATGAGTGACAATAGTAATAATCCGAGCTTAATTGTAGATAAATTTTCATTCTTTATGGTTTTCCATGTGGCAGTTTAGAGCACATCCTCCCGGATAACCTTTTCACATCTCCTGAGAAATCAGCTGGTGGCCATTTCACCATCTTCTCCTCTGCTTTGGCAGAGATTGATGAGAAGAATGCAAGTTCAACTACATCTTCTAACAATAATTCAAAACTTCCCTCCAATTCTCCTCTCAGTATGGCTTCCCTTGAATCATGTATCCTTCAAATGTCCAGGTACTGCTACTACTCTTTGTTGACGTAGCACACACTTTTGTTCTTTTACTCCTTGGAAATGATAACATTTTTAGCTGTTTGGTTGTGTTTTCAAAAAACGTGTTAGGTTAAGCTCAAAAACTTATTTGTAACTAAAATATTGTAATTATTGTTTGTGGCCACTGTTTAAAATCCTATTTGAATACAGCCCATAACCTTTTGCTCACAACAAATATGTTATTCATTTCAAAAGCACTACCAAACATGATTTCAGATTTTGAAAACAACATTTTCAAAACAGTACCAAATGCAACTTTTAATCATTATTGACATTTACTGAACTCAATGATTGTTGTGTTTTGCTTATAGGTTTTCTTCTGGGCATGGAACAATTGGCATGTAGTTACCAAAAACTAAAGATGGGCAGTAATGGGGGGAGTTGATTTTGTCAGGGTAAGAACCCATTAATTTTCTTTTGAATCTTGTGAGCACATTGCATGCATACAACTTACAAAATTTCTAGCCAAATGGGATTATATGAATGTTTGGTTTTTTTTCCTCCCCATCTTTGCAGAGACATTGGAAGCATATACAAAGAAGAAAAAGAAAATTCCTCTAGTTGTTATAGCTAAAACCACAATGCCCACAAGAAAGAAAAAGATCTGGAGACAAAATCTCAAGAAGATGACTATCATCATCGATACATACTACTTATAATCCATACATAAAGAAAATGATTGCATAGGTAAAAAGGACAGATGAACGGATTTATGAGAGTGGGGTCTCTCTCTTTCTCTTTCTATATGTGAGTTTTCTGGACCACACAACTAATATATATATATATATAGCAAATGAAAAAACAAAGTCTAGCAGTAATTTATTTACTGTCTATGATCTTATTGTAATTTACTGTTTTTCCTTCTCTATCTTCCCTACATTTAAGGTAGAAGCAAAAGTTAGGTATCTGTTAGTTCAAGAGATATTCGAATCTGCTCACATTAGTACAGAGGAGGGTTTCCCTGAGCTTCTGTACTATTTGAAAAAATAATAAAAAGGCATATATATGCATCACTTTCTGTACAGTAAGTTGACCCAGCAAGTTTAACTTCTATACTATACTGATTTGGAGATCAAGAAAGAAAAAGAAAGTGGAGGATAAAAGCTGATACTCTGCCATTTCTTAAGTTCTTTTATTTTCTTGCTCTGGTCAATTTAATATCTGTCATCCTTTAGATTATGAACAGCACAGGCATACCAAGGAAAAAAGAAAGTGGTAAAGAAAAGTTTGTTCTTTCATGCGATTAAAGGTTTACTTTAGAGGAGTCTTGTCTCATTTTGTGGTTTCTTTTACGTGGACAGCAGTGATTTAGGTCACAACTTCACATGGGTTCGAACAATATTTTATGAAAATTGACATCTGGGTACCACCTTCATTGCCACTCTCTTTCATTTTCATTCTTTTAACCTCTTTCTGATATTTAAAATATTTGTTTGTCTTTTTTTTTTGGTTGTTGTGTTGCTGCTGCCCTTGTGTTTGGTAACAGTTCTAAATTATTCTGAAGGGTCTACATGGCTCCATTTTCTGTTCTTCTGTCTACTTACCTGCTTGCCCTCCAACTACTTTCAAATTTGGCCCCTCACCACACAATAATGGATGGCTTTTGTTTAGTTTTTGTTGGTGGTCAAGGAAACTAGACTGGGTTGTTGATGATTTGAATAATCCAAATCATGGAGATTGTTTTGTTATTGTGAATACTTAATGCAATTTCCTAACTTATTAGGTTAAGATATCAAATTATTGCAATCCTAATGTCAAGAAGCTAAATTTCTGGCTACCTCAACACAAAAGCCCTTATTCAATCATTCATTTGTGCAAAGGAAGACAAATAAGACATTAGATGACATTAAAGCTCTTAGTTTTTGTTTCTACTTGAGAATTGAGTACAAAATATTGTCGTCATATTGTCTCGATCAAAATGATTAGCCAAGCAAAATATCTTATGTGCATTCTATTATGGGTTATTAGAGCTAATTTTACCCATCAATTTCACATAAAAACTATTTAATTTTGATATTTGTTAGTCGCATTGAGTTAGGTGAGAAGTGTAATGGCTCAAGTAACAATCGAATAAATATTTTCTGTTTTAGATATACAATTATTATGAGTTTGTTTTAGAATTTTACAATGTGTCTCTTAAGTTTGGAGAACTCAAGTCGTCTAACAATATGGAATGTGATGGAGAGTTTTTTCTACTAAAAATTGGGGTCTATAAATAGAATATTTGTGTTAGTTAAATTTCCTAATCCCTAAGTATTCAGGCAAAATAATGCTGCATTGACAAATTAAGTCAAATTTGTACACAACATTATAATTTTTTTGACTTTTTAAAATATATATATAATATAATATTTTTAGTGAAAATAAATAAATAACACAATGCTTTATTACAAAGTTAAAATGATGATTGGTATACTCTAAATGGTAATGAAATTTGCTACAATATATAAAGTATATGAAAGAGAAATATTATGAATTAATTAAACCATGATTTCAATCATTTTTTAAGAAGTGTCCCATTTAATCATCATATATGAAGGGAATGTATGATTATGATCCAATAATCAAGGAGTATTAATGATAATCAAGGGACAATAGCACTCAATTAAAAATTTTGTGTAATCATAAAAGGGCAGCAAAAGAATAGCAAATGTAGGCTTAACTTCTTATTTAAAATAAGGTAGCAAGATCTTTTTTTTATATATAAATTGATTTAAAAAAAATGAAATATAAATTTTAAATATTAATCAAAGAAATTTAATATGTTAAATCAATTAGTATCAATAAAAGGTAGTTACATGTCATGTAATACAAACATTTACATTCTGAAAAAAAGCATATTTTTTAAATAATATTTTATCTAAAAAATGAAAATACTCATTGGTATATTTGATAAAAAATTTATTTAGTTCATAATGTTACTTACAATATACTTAATGATGTTATTATGTGTGATGTTTTTAATATATATTTTTAATTTTATTTAAAAATATTATATTATTGTGTCACGTGTGTACATCGATATAATTTATAATATAAAATTTATCAAAATATTTATATAAAATTTGTATGTGAATATTGAAATAATGTCCTTTGACATTATATTGATTCTCTCTTTTCCTAATTTGCTGACCTAAACTATTTCAGTATTTCTCATTCTTATTATTTATTTTTCTTTTTACCTTCTATAATTTAGGCCTAGGATTTTGGCTCATTGGGCCAAATTACAAATTTATTGGCCCAATATATATTTTATTACATATATATATATGTATTAATTATATCATTTACTTATAAATAATGCATGTGTATATATCACACCTTATAATACATCTTTAAAATTAATCTATTGTAAAATATAAATTTAAAAAAATACAAAAAATAAAAGAAAAATAAAAAATATATATAATTATGTTGTAAAAATAATACAACAGGACAACTATTTTTTATTCACAACGCATCCTTTAGATCTAATATTATATCAAGTATAAATATGAATATAAATTAATTTTTTTTTTGGTACAAAATAACTCATATTTTTAATTTTTATTTTTATTTTTATTATTAATAAATTAACATAAGTTAAAGCGAGTGTCAGATGTATCAAAGAATTAGTGATTTAATTTTGTCATGTTAGTTTTTACTCATTAAATTTAATAAAATTAAATTTGTAATAGATATATACTGGTGAATATATATTTAACCCAATTGTTAAAATTGATTTCAGGAAATGCCTTGAGAATATTCAACCTTTTTTTTTATAAAATAAAATAAAAAATAATAGTGAATATTCCACATTCACTAGATATTGATGGGGACCTCATTGTTGTGTAATCATAGCCTGATTGATTGTTAAATGCTGATTCAGGTTGACTTTGACTCATCAACAGTTATTCAATTTTATATGGGATACTAACATCCAGATCTCTATATTTTGCATTTTCATAAACAGTCATATAATTTATCTATTTATAACAAATAGGTCCCTTACCCCATTGAAATGACAGAAATATCCTTCAGTGTCAAGATTCAATAATTTTGTAAGGGTGTTTATATTATTTCAGTGAAGATCAAGGTTTTGTTAATTTGTGTCCTCATTTGTAAAAATGCAAAAGATTAGAGATTCGAGTGTTAGTATCCCCATATTATATATTCTTCTGATTTTCTCTTCACCCACTTAAGGAGTATGAACTCATCATTTACACATATTGTTTTCCATAATCTCATATAAATTCCAATGGGATTATTTTGTCATTAAGGTACCTAATTTTATATTACTTTATAAAATAAAAAAATGGGATTTATCAAATTTTAATAAATGTATTTTAATTATTAAGTTTTCATGTTAATTATTGATGTTATGGACTCAATTTCTAATAATTATTGAAAACACCTACTAATAAAGCATCTATTTAATAAATTGTATTAAATTATTTTATTAAATAAAATAAAAAATTAATTTTAGGATAATAACATTCAAGTCTCTATATTTTATATACTTATTAAATAAGGATGCAATATATTTATTTATATTAAATAAGTCCCTGTATTGTATTAAAACCGAAGAACTCTTTAGTGTTAAGTTACTTACAGTAGGCGATCAGGGTCAATACTTGATGTCACGAGGATCAAATGGTTACTTCAGCATGGATAAAAGGTTACAAATTATATCATTAATTGTGAAAAGCTAAAAATAAAGGGATTTAGATGTTATTAACCCATTGCGTCAGCATAAAAAGGAGTAGGAGTACTTTGAGTATTCTAACCTATCAAACAAGTGGATGATGTTTCCACACACTCTGCACCAAGTGATTAAAACATTTACAATTTTTTCATAATTTAATTATAAAAAGCAAAAGCAAAAGCAAAAGCAGAAGCAGAAGCAGAAGCAGAAGCACTGGACTTTTCGAGTGAAGTGATTATCACACGCTCACCTCCCTCTGTTGCAGACTTTTCTACTGTACTTTCTTTGCAATATTACCGAGCTGATGAGCTCTGAATCTGACACCAGGCATTTTCTAATCTTATTTGGGATAATAACATGTCAGCCCCCGATTTCTTTTATAATTTCTTATGTCGTGGTCAAACCATCAATTTATATCGAATAAGTTCTTTAAATTTATTAAAATTATTGAAATACCATTTTAGTGTTTTTGCTCAAAATTCTTTTCGGGATTTTTCTACTTGGTTTAGTTGGCACTAGAAAAGTATTTTAAAAAATTTGTTTGCTCGTACCGAAAGAGTTTTAAATTTAAAATTTTTAAAAAATAAAGATTTTTGAACTCTTTTAAGAGATTAAAATGTTTGAAAAAAAATCTTTATTTATTTTAATTTTTTTACTTTATTTCTCTAATATTGTAATTTTTAAAAAATAAATCTATTAAAATAATTACATAAATTTTATTATAATATATACTTGACAATGAAACAAGCAATAAATTTTTATTATAATTTATACTCATAATGGTTTTACTAACACGAAATTTACATCATAAAATTCTACTTGTTATACCAAATGAATGTTTAGTATTCTTACATTGTGATTGTTAGATTACGATATTATAGCAGTAGTTTGATTAATTTAATAGGATGAATACTTATTTGATATAAATGAATAACTTATTTTATATATTTTTAAAAGAGATTTGTTTATTAACTTTTATTGTTAGTAATTTTTTTTAATTCAAAATGTAAAATTTGTTCTCTTGAGTGAAAAACCTACATTAGATGATTTTATCATGTGTACTAAATCGAACAAAGGTAGAAAAAAAAGTATAAAAAAATAAAACAAAATAAAAATACACAACATTTGAAAAAAACTTAAATACAGAATCACCTCATCAATCACCTCATCAATCAGTTATGATATTATGCTAAGTATCCAAAAATTTTGGCATATAGGTAAAGACTCAAATAATAATAATAAATTTTAATAAAGTGATTTACTACTTAAGTATTATGACTTGTGATTTGTAGTTATAATAAAATAAAAGTATATAGGATTAAATAAAAATTGGTATATATATAGAATATTTTAATAATTGTATTTTTAAAATTAAAATTAAATAAAATTTAGTTTAAACTTAATACTTGTATATATCTATTTATGTATGTGTTTATATTATCAAAAAGATACATATAAATTAAAAAAAATTATTTACATCATAAATTATTTTTTTAAATGTAATATTATATTACCTTAACAAAAATATTTATGATAATAAATATATTTAAGCATAAAAAATATTATTTAAATATATATGGAGAGAGAGATTTGTTTAAATTTTGATCAAAGTAAGATATGTACATGTTACATGTTTCAAGTAAATTATGCACCTTAACCTATCAATACTATTGTGTTTTTTTTTTAATTTTATTTTCATTTTTTTGATTAAAATCAATGACTGTATTAGGGTTCTTTTAGTAATTTTTCATTTTTTGGGGGGGAGTTATGGAAAAGGGAAAAATTGTAGACCAGTGGTGTAAATATAAGCAGATTTTACAGTGTTGAATGTTTGACTGCTGGTCTCTCTCTTAGCCCGCTCTTTTTTTCCCTTCAAAACCCATCCCAGGAAAAAATAAAATAAAATGCTACTCGAACAGAAAACAAAATCCTCTGCAAACAAAACTCTGTCTGTCTGTCTGTCTGTCTCTCTCTCTGACTAGTCCTCCGGCACCAACTCAAATAACCAGAAGCATCTTCCTGTAAAACTAACAAGGAAAAAAAGGGGGACAAAAATGGATGAATTTGATGCAACAAGCATGTTGTTCAACAGAATCAAAAGCATAGACCCGGAAAACGCTTCTAAAATCATGGGGTACCTCCTCATACAGGACGTTAAGGAGAAAGATTTGCTTCGTTTAGCGAATGGTCCGGGAACCCTTTTGCAAGCTTTGATTTTTAGAGCGAAAACCCGTTTGGGACTTTCTTCAAACGCCTTGTCTACACCTACTTCTCCTTCGCCGAACCCCTTTTCGAGGCTCAACAGTTATACCAACAACGAAAACAAAAATGTTAAGAACAACCCATTTGCACATGTATCTCCTAGAATCACCGACAATGGGTTTCTGGAATTTGCAAAAAACTCTCCTTTATCTGACCCGAAATCAAGTCCTTTTCTTTCTTTTGACAATATACGTTCGGGTTCTTGTTTGGTGCCTTCAGTTTCACATATAAAAAACGATGTTGTTGTAGGTGATAGTGGCAATAGTAGCAGTAATAGTGGTAATGATTTCATTGAAGAGCTTCAATTTAATAATTATCTTTCTTTTCTTGACGAGTCCTCAAAAAATGAGGATTTTATTGATCCTAGGAGTCAATTTAGTCGTGAGGTTAGCAACTGGGGTCAAGATGTGAACAATGGAGATATCCATCTGCACAGGGGGAGCTTCTCAGCGAGTGATGTATGTTTTGGCACTGAAGATGCAAGTTTTGATATTGGGTATAGGCCTTGTCTTTACTTTGCTAGAGGCTTTTGCAAGAACGGTGACAATTGCAAGTTTGTTCACGGTGGTTTTGGCGATATTGTCGATGTAAATGGTGTTATTGTTGGTTCTCCGAACAAAATGGACGGCCTTTACTCGCAGCATGAAGAGATGATGAGAATGAAGGTTGCACAGCAGCAGAGGTTGGCTGCCTTACAGTTAGGAGCTGGGGTTTCGCCGTTGCCTTATGATAAGTGCATGGATTTGCTTTTCCAACACCAAAATGATCCCCAGAGGTATATTCAAGATGACTTACTTTGCCTTAATTTTGTTAGCCTCAATTGTGTATAAATTCTGTTGATGCGAGTTCATTTTGTTTTGGGGATATTGGGTAAAATGAGCCCCAAAGGAATACTACAGATGACCCATTTTGTCTTTTATCTTAATTTGTTGCTATATAGTGTCTGCATAAATATACAGAAAGTTTATTTGAGTTTGTTTTGGTGTTACACTTTGTTGATTGTAGGTGTCATTTTGGTGGGATTGTAGTTTTAGTGGTTAATGGACGGGACTTTCAACAACGTATCTTTACTTATGTGATGTACAGAGGTTTTTCTTTTGAAGTTGGTTTAGTATTGATGGTTTTTCTTTTGAAGTTGGTTTAGTATTGATTTGATGTATTGCAGATCTACTGTAGCAGCACTGACGTTGGGCGGTGAATTTTACAAATTTGGCCAAGGCGGTGCAGAGAGGAATGACATTTTGGCAGTGGGATTGGCAGAGAAGGTAAACTCCGCAAACAGACAGATTTACTTGACATTCCCAGCTGATAGCACTTTTAAGGATGAAGATGTTTCAAATTATTTCAGGTAGCTTACTGCACTCCTTGCGTGTAAATTACTTTTGTTCCAAGGATCATGCTTTTAGTTTATTGTCAACATCAGTTACTTTTCTGTCCTAGTATGCAAGGGACTACGTTTGATTTGATTATGACATCGTGTTTTATTGATATAGTGCTGCAACATAATGATAAAATAAAAAAAAAAATCTTACTTGTTTCCTGCTGAGAAGTTTCAAGAATTCTACCATTTGTATCTCTCAATTAAGAAGGGATTAGTAATGAGACTGAAGCCTTTGTAGTCTGGGACGGTAGTCTGTTATTTTATGCTTGTTTTTGCTGTAATGTGATAGTAGTATTCACTTTTGAAGTCCAAGTGCTAGTTTAGCACTTCTATTGTTGACACACATGCTTGTTGCTGACACAAGAGTTGCATTGCATTTCAAGGGTGGTACTATATGAAAGTTAGTTTTTAGGATCTCACCTTAATTCTAATTTTTTGGCTAGGGCAAGCAATCTTGGTAGAGACATTGATGTGATATAGTTGATTACATGTGGCCTTCATTTTTGCTGCGTTTTATGTTTACTTTCCATTGTTGTCTTTATTTCTAATATGAAGTCTGGATATATCATTCTTCTAATCTTCCACTATGATTGCGATAAACATCCGATTCAGGTGGCCATTTGCTACATTTTTCTATGTGATAACTATTTAAGACCATGCTAACTAATGCATCCATCAAGTACTTCATTGGACATGCTTAACTATCTTTAGGTTGTATGACCTACCATTATCTACTTCCAAGCATATAACACCTGCCAGTTAAAAACTTTACAATTGGTCTTAAATTTACACCATTATGTAAAAGTATTTAAAAGCCCAAAATTTGATTGACAACTAATTTTTTACATGAGTTAAAATGATTTCTGTGCAGAAGCGGTGTTTTGGTTACAATCCCATGCTTTCCTCAAGAAATTTATAACTGTCCTCGGCAACTTCAAATTTTTGCTTTAACATTGACATTGACATTGACATTGATATTGACATGCGAAGAGAGCTTTAATTTTTTGATTTTCATTGTCATTGTCATTGACAGAAAATTGAATATAGAAATTTGTCTAAGATGTCTTAGGTTATTGTTTTTCCATTTTGAAGCATTTTTGGACCAGTGCAAGATGTGAGGATCCCGTACCAGCACAAGCGAATGTTTGGGTTTGTTACTTTTGTCTGCTCAGAGACTGTGAAACTCATTTTGGCCAGAGGGAACCCTCATTTTATATCTGATTCGCGTGTGCTTGTCAAGCCCTATAAGGAAAAAGGAAAAATCATGGACAAGTATGGTGCTCTCTCTCATTTGCTATGTCATTCTGTCTTGTCCTTATTCTGCATTTATGTCAAAACTTGTTAATTGAACCACTGCAGGAAGCAACAGCAGTTCGAGAGGGGAAATATGTCTCCATGTTCAAGTCCATCTGGGGTAGATTCCAGAGATCCGTATGATCTTCACTTTGGTAAGTGAAGAAGAATCCACACATATCGCTGCCACTGGCTAGTTTGTTGCAATTCAGAAAGAATATGTTGAAAGGGGAATGCTTAACCTTTTTATGGGATAATATCTTGGCATTTCTTTGTATTTCTTCATTCTCATTATTATCAAGTAGAGAAATCTGTATCCAATCTCTCTTTCTTTCCTTCCAGGAGCAAGGATGATATACCACTCGCAGGAATTAACGTTGAGAAGAAAATTAGAGGAGCAAGCTGAGCTGCAGCAAACTATTGAATTCCAAAGGAGAAGGCTTCTGAATCTGCAACTTCCAAATTTGAAGAACAACTCTATTCACCATCACCAGCCTTGTCTATCAGTGGGCAGTCCCGTTACCTTACCTGCTCATACTGATGTCAACCAGAATGTCATTGTTCCATCTGTTGGTATTAATCAAGATGTCATAGAAGGTTTGTGAATTGATTTTTTGTTAAATATTGGCTTATCAATAAAAGTTGGAGAACATTGTTAATTTGTAATTTGTGGTGGCTGTCATAGTTGATTACTCAATTGCCAACAATTCCTCCAATATCACTGCTACTGAGCAGCACTCTCAGTCAGAAGTGAACGCATCTTGCATTCTGAACAATAGTAGTAATGATACCAAGGAGGAGAGCTCCAAACCCGAAGGATGTGTTCTCCACCAACAGTTTGAATTTTACCATCTATATTTTTTTGATTTTTATTTAATTCCTATTATATATTGCATTTAAGTCTTCTGGGTTTCTGGTTTTGTTTTTATTTTATTTGGGCTTCATTCTCACTTTCTTTATCCTTCGTTCCTTTTAGAACCCACGAGAGCAGTATTGAGCACATTCTCCCTCATAACCTCTTAGGTTCTACAAGAAAGTCAGATGTAGATCAGACCTCTGACTTATCCACTTGTCCAGAAGTCTATGGAAGCACTGGTATCTTGGTTTCTCCATCCTCTTCTGAAAATAACCCAGAAATGGCCACCACCTCTGCTACTGAAGTGGCTTCCAATTAATTTATTTCCTTTCAATGCCAAGGTCTGCTACTGCTTTTTTGAATTGTCATTATAAATCCTTTCTAGCTCTAATTATAATGTTACAAGGTAGTTGATTCTCATTTAGATAAATTTCATATTGTTTCCTCAGGTTTTATGATAGGCATGAAGCTATTGTAATGTAGGTAATAAAGGTAAGCTTGGCTTGCAATGATAATATTTCAAAATTTGTTGTCAAATACTATGTTTCTAATGTTGGGTTATTGTATGTTTATTCATGCAGAAAAGTAGAGAAGCATATACAAATATGAAGAATCCTCTAGATGTATAGCCAAATTATACCTGCACTGAAGAGTAGATCAGTAGAGAATCTGGCAACAAAATTGCTGCCATCTCCATCAATATAATACTACTAACAACAAATGCATATTGGATACATAAAGGATATATGAACTAATTATGAGAGTTGGGCTTTTTTCTACTTTTTACTTCTGTAGGTGTGTGCTGTACCACACAGACTTAAAAACTCAAGACTATAAAAATCTTATTACTTAGTTATAAATACAACTTCCTTCTTTTACCATTCTTTATTTTTTATGTTCTTGTGAAGTTATGTAACCGAGTAAAAAGTGAACTATCTTTATAGGAGCAGATGGAAGAGTATCGACGGAGCTGAAAATTGTGGTTTTTAATGGCTTCAAGTGTAAGGGCTTCTGGTACCTTTTTTGGCTTATTTTGTTTACACAGTAACGACAGTATTTTGCACTCTTCTAGATGATAAAACAGCCTTAAGTAGTATTGTTTTAGATGTATAAAAAGGTTGGTAGAAAAAAGTGTTTTTTCTTTTTTCCTCCTTTTTCATGGTATCAAACTATTTTGTATTGTCACGGGACCACGTCTGGGGTAAAGACCACCATCACATGGGTGCTGACATTATAAAGTAATGACATCAAACCACCAAACTTCTTTCCCTTTTAGATTGATATGTTTGTTTCTTGAATCTTTGTTTTTGTTAGTGCTTAGGCTCTGACATAGTTCAAAATTATAGCACTTATACATTGCTGCATTTGATGCTTCTTTTGCTACACAGCTATAAAAAATTCCCTTCCCCCCCAACCCACCCAACATTTTTCATGTTGGTGTATGTATGTGAAACGTAATTGGGTCTCTTTCATTCTGCTTAGTTATCATAGATAATCAGAGTTTAGGGAAAAGATAAGATCAGCTGTTCAATTAGTACATGAATTGTTTGTCATCGCCTACCTTTTTCAACATATAAATTTTCTGTTTAAAGTTTGTGTACAGAAAGTTGCATAGCTGTCTCTGTTATTAATTATCTCTTTATTTTTTTTCCTGCTTTGATGGAAAATGAAATGGACATCAAATTGGATATTTTTGAGAATGCGGAGGACCACCATTGTTGACTGGTTGATATCAAATATGTGTAATGAATGCTTGCTGGTTTCTGGGGTTTCGGGTATTAGCAATGACTCCTGCTTGTTATGATGTTAACATCTCTGGCTTTTTGTTTGAGATCAAATTTATCTTTTTAAACAATTTACTATAGTGAATACATAGTTGAGATTTAATTTGACTGCTGAAATTATATTAATCTAACAGTTTAAAATTTTTAAGAATTTTGTAGAAAAGTTTATGAATTTAGTTGTTGACACAAGAAAGAGTAATACTACACACGTCCCAGATGATGATGACATTTTTGGAGGCAATTTCTTAGATTGAAGATGGAAGGCAAGCAAAATTATTTAGCCATATTTGATCCTTACAAGTACTCTCTATTGGCTTGATCTCTTTTTTTCAATTTGCAAGCCAAAATGCTTTCTCTCGAGTGAAAATTGAGAACGCATTTGGTGGTAGTTCTTGTTCAGACAGGCTAGCTTCTGCAGAATTTTGCCATAATTCCTGAATTGGGTTGGGCTTTCGAGATAAATCTCGTTCTTCGGCTCCCTGCCTACTTGCCTTTGATTAAAGTTAAGGAGTTATTATTAAATTGATCCTTGTAGTTTGTAAATATTACATTTAAGTCCATTAATTTATCTGTTAACTCAAATTTGTCAAAGAAGTGTTAAGTTCATCATTTTAACATCCTTTTTAGACCTGAGAAGATTTATAATAATCAAATCAGTCCATGAGATTTCCCAAAGTATCATTTAATTTTAAGTTCACAAGTTTATCATTTATATTAAACAAGTCCATAATTAGTAGTTATTATTTACTATGAACTTTTCCTGCATATAAAGGAAAGCCCGTTAAGTTATGAGGGACCTATTTGATACAATTTCATAGTCGAGGGACATGTTCGATTTTTGGTGATTCATGTTCCTTGTATTGGAGTATAATGGTCAAAGCACACCTAGTTGTTAAATTATTAACAAAGATGGATACCAAACACCTGTTGGATGTAAATGATAAATTAGTACATAATTAAGAAGAATTAGGTTAAAAGCATTACTTTTCTAACAATTTGTATTGGTAATTGAAGTAAATAACCAGCAAATATGGTTGCGATCAAGCATGAAAAAGACTTGGACAAACATAATCATGAAGAAATTTGGCAACAAAACTATTATTGGATGTGGGACTGAATCTGGCAAGTAATATTCCCTTGCAAAATTTGCCAATAGATCTTGTAATAATTTGTGTGTACCACACCTTGCTGAAAATCCAAACTATGCCTAATAAAGGAATAGGCCTAATCTAAGGGCCATCATGGGCCCAAAACATTCCAAGACACATGTTGTTACCTTCAAAACGACACCGTCGATGGCCTTTGCTATGATATAGTTACTATATTGTTACATTAATATTTGTTATGGTAATGCTTTGTTATATTATGCAAGTTTTGACATTCGTTATTATAAATGCAGTGTAACGTTACACGTTATATAGTTTGTGATGGCATTGGTACATGATGTTGCAGCTTAGTGTGACCCTGGAGGTTGATAAATTTGGTCATTGTTTGCATGATTTCAGCTCAGTTGAAACATGTTTGTCTGTAGCAAGCAAAGCGACACGATATTCTGATTCTTTTGATTCTGTGTACTACTGTACAATAGGAATGGGAGGACCTGAGAGAGTTTCACATCAGTGGCAACAGCAAATCTCTTCTCCAGAATCCTACGGCTTCGATTTTGTTTCCATCGAAGGAAGACGCCCGTGTTTTTGTCCTTTTTCTGCATTTCTTTTAGCTGATTGCTTCCCTGCTGCTTGGTCATGTGCCAAACAGCTGCTTCTGCTGCATGATTATGGTTTATGGCTTATATAAAGTTGTAGACTACTTACTTCTCTTTGTCACAAAAGCACTTTCTTTCACAGTGAACTAAGAAGGGGCCACCTCACAAAGAGATAGAAGAAGCGGTTCTTTGGATAATAACTCGCAGTGACAAAGCAGTAAGCAGGTTAGTCCACAAGCATTTCCAGCTCTTTTCTGCTTCTCAAAACAAAACCCATCTTGTACTTCAATGTGTTCAACATGAGGAATCAAGTGATTTTTTTTCCCATAGTCTAAAATGTAGTAAGCACACGCAATATCTGCTGTTTTAGAAGCTGATAAGAATTGATCCATACGGATGTTGACATATATGCATGATACCACTGATATGTGTCCAGAAAGAGTCCCCGGCTTGACACATTGGAGACATGCCCAGAGTACAAAAAACTTTTATTTCCATTTTGCTTGTAATTTTTTTTTCTTTTTAATTTTCTAATTTCCACCCACAAAAGCATATCCAATTTATATTATTTCTCTGAACAATCTCTTCAGCCATCAGCATTACAGTTTATTCATGAAAAAGGTAATAATTCTGCAGCTTGGTTTAAATTTTAATCTCCTTTTCTTTTCCTTTTTAATTTTTTAATCTGCTGCAAGTCACGATTATTCATGGTTGTTTTTCTGAGCTTGATTTGCCCAGGAATGGCAGCCTCAGTATGTAGAAATGGGTTTTAGCCCCTAGACCCACGTGAATATCAACCACATCAAGCACAGTTACTATTTTAATTTCTTTTCTGAAGAATAAATTCTTTAGCTGACGTCGATGTCATTGTACCCTAATTTCCTTCGTAATTTGACTTGTTCTTAAAGATTTCTCTTCTTTCGAGGAGTTTGATTTGAGTCTTCACGAGAGAGAGCAAGGGAGATATCACTCCAGATCCACTTATCAATGGACATAGTTTGAGAAACAGTTATAAGACGAAATTGATAACGTTTTCTGTTTCCCTTCAGGAATTTTAAGAGCAATGGAGGGTAGCAGCAGCAGTGCTAACAGTCCCCAAGGTACCAAAAGTCTAAAGCATTCTTCTTAAATTGCAAACAATGGGAAACACCGAATGTTTTTAACTCTTTTTTAACTTGGGAAATTTAGCCAACCCGACACCGGCGCCGGCTGTGACGGAGTTGGAGACATTGCAGAAGCAGCATGAGGAGAAGACATTAAGAATAGAAGAGCTGAAGAAGCAAATCGAATCAACGAAGCTACGTTTGGAGGAGAAGGAGAAGAAGAAGAAGATGAATGAAGTTTCGGAGGAGAGGAAGCAAACTTTCAAAATGCTGTGCGAGAAATATAACATTCTGAGGGAAGAATACAATGAATTACTGCAGGCTGAAAAATCTAAAGAAGAAGACTAAACTAACAAGCAAATTCCATTTCGTATATGCAAATCTCATGATCTATTCCTCTTGTTAGCTCTAGATTTTAATATGTATGCATGTGTTTATCGTAGTTTATAATTAGCTAAGTTCTAAAGAACATGCATTAAGAATTGTAGTATGCTTTTTATTATAAATTTAAATGTTACCTTCCCTAACATATTTTATTTGTCCTTTATGTCATTATTTTTTGTTGTTGTTGTTGATGCTATCATAGAATTTTTTTCATAATGATCTACTAAATTTGGATGTAGATTCTCTCTTGATCTAGTTTATCTTTATTTTTTAATAAATTTTAACACGTAATTTAACTAAAGTTTTATGGCTACGATTGTAAGTTAGTGTGAAGTTAATTATATTTAGTTATTTTACTCATTAAAATTAATTTTAATATACAATTTTAGTTATTAAATTTTAATTAAATTATATGTCAAAATTTTATTAAAAAATAAGAATAAATTAAATAATAAGAATTCACGTTACTCAAATTTTAGGATTTAAATTTTGTTTATAATAATAAATTTAATTTATTATTTTATAATATTTTTAAAAAATGTTCGAAAATTCATGCCCAATAACATATTGCATGCTATGATTTGTTAGCATTTTACAATGCACAATACATCGCAATCACAAGTGTAAACAAAATAAATTAAAAATTAACTATTACGATTAAAAACTTAAATATATAAAAATTTATATTCACTTACTAATACGTGGTAGAATTTTAAATTATACAGTTTTATTATATTATTGTACAAATATAATA
>CP135552.1:1270792-1286322 GCA_032402905.1 Khaya senegalensis | reverse complement strand
ACATAGTTAAATTTATATAAGGGTCAAATTAAAAATTAATATTTTAATAAAAATAAAACTGTAAAATATTATATTTTTTATTCTTAGAATATGAATTCCTCACTAATTATAAAAAAATTCATATTTTTTCACCTTGAGGAAAGAAGATTTTTCTTTTCTTTCTATTTATTTTTTGTAAAAATAAATAAAATAATTCAAATTACTCCATCTTTTTCTTTCATTTCCCTTTCCTTTTCCTAAAACCAAACACACCATAAGAGAGAAAAAGTTATGATTAATTTTCTTTTAAGCATAATTTTTTTTTCTTACTAACCTATTTTTTTTTTTATAATTTTCTTTCTCTTAAATTATAATTATTAATTAACACCAATGAAAATTAATAATTATTATTTTTTTTTATAATTTTTTCTTTCTTCAATTATAATTATTAATTAACACTAATGAAAGTTAATAATTAAATAATTTTCTGCATTAGTATAATTGTGTAATATAACTATTTGACCTAAAACTCCCTCTTTACCCAAGAGTCTCTCCAATATGTTATTAACAAGAATTCAAATTGAATTTAAAGCACAAATTAACATAATTCAAACTAATTAATTTGATACCTGGACTGCATCTAGGGAGAAAAGAGGTCGAAATGTTGCCCAGTGTTTGCTGGACCCTTTTGATTTTCATCGAACAGGGCAAACAAATAAGTTTCCATGGCTCTTCCCGGCCTCTTGGGAGTACATGAATTCACACGCCTAATCAAATTCCTGTAATAATTGCTTGCATTATCAGCCGTCACTGCAGCCCTTCTGGCTGACGGCCAGCCGGTCTCCATCACGAAGAGCTCCAGTTCCGGCGCACTGGCATTTTCCAGAGACGAGTAAAGAGCATCCAAAGTTGCATCAAACTGATTTTGGTATCCGAATTTTCCATCCTGGAGCAGTAAATAGTGCATAGTAAGACTGATATTTCCAGGTTCGCCAATGTAGCTGAAATAATGGTAAGCATTGGCAAGATTTGGCGCTCCTGTTTGCTTCAGGAATTGAATGATTGGATTTATGAATGAATTTGCACGGTCCGAAAATGAGCCTGTTGACGGAGGATATGAGCTTCCTACAAGGCTTGGTTGAATTGCAATTGAAATTTTTATCTGGTTGTAAATTTGCTGATTTTATTGCATTGCGAATGTTCTGCATGGTCGATAAAACGTATTGGGCTGCTGCGTCCAAAGGATTTACTTCGTTTACAACTGCGATGCATCGAAATTTGATGTCCGAGGAGAAGGGTATAATGTTTTTCTGTACCCAAAGATTGGCAGTGTGGGATCAGAGAGGGATTGAAGATCGCCATTCGGGACGCCTACGACGAATTCAATGTTTGAGCCTCTGAGGGCTTGGAGAGTTGTTTCATTTGGATGGGAAGTTCGCATTTTTGTGATATCATATATTGCCATTTGCTGCGAAGAGTTGCACAACTTCTTGTTCGGAAAGTAAGTTATTGCCGATTCTCCCCTAGCTAATGCCTATGGATTGTGGGATTGTGGTTGCGCATCTGCATAGAATTCAATTCAGGCATGAGTTGAAAGAAATTAGAAAAATAAGATTGAAAAACAAGAATGATAATTATTAAGCATAAGCTCAAGAGTAGAATCATACAAGAGAATCAGAATAAAACAATAGTACAGTAGCAGCAATGACTGTTTTTGCTTGTTGCATAGAATAAAGCAATTTCATTTTGTGGTAGAATACATTTACCAATTTTTGGGACCTCATCTATAAATTATTTTCTACACCCAATTCTACATACAAGAACCTCGTGTTCGATTGATCAGTGCACGGGATTATTGAGTACTGAAACAATAGCGGGCGCGCGCACTAGAAAGGATTTCCAGATAATTAGTTCATGAATTGTAAGGGAAAGGCAACTTTGGCAATGTTTTTCCTTCGAATGTAGATTCTTTCTTCTCGTTTCCCTTCCATTTTTCTGAAGAATCATCTGCATTGTTTTGAGTAAGTGAGTGTGTGTATATTCTTACTGCGCAAGCACTCTGGTGGTAGGTTTGAATTTTGTTTAGACAAACTCACAGGGGAGAATTCTTATTAGTAGTTTATGCATAAATACATGTGCACAAGGCCCTCTCCCTTATTTAAACTTGTAACAACAACATTTAGTTTGATTCTTCAAACTCTCTCTCAACCAAAACTCAATTGATATTTTGGTTTTTTATCCGGCTGAAACAGACCAAAATTCTGCTCAACTCCGGCCTCCTTCAGGTTCTCGTCAAACATGGCGAACAAATACGTTTCCACAGCCTGTCCCGGCTTCTTCGGTGTCCCCTCCTTCACATGATTCATCAGATTCCGATAATAAGTCCCTGCATTTTCTCTGGTTGCCGCCTTCCCGCCGGCCGACGGCCAACCACTTTCCGACACAACGATCTTCAAATTCGGCGATCCCGCTTTCTCCAGGGCGGCATATACAGAATCCAGCATCGCATCAAACAGATTCTTGTACCCATATTTTCCGTCCGGAACCACCACCGCCGGCGAGGTAAACAGCGCGAAAGCGAGACCGACGCGTTCAGGGTCGTTAGCGTGGCTGAAGTAAGGGTAAATATTAGCCAGAAGTGGCGCTCCGTTTTTATCCAGGAATTGTAAGATGGGTTTTATGTACTTACTTGCTGCGTCACTGAAGAATCCCTTCGACGGAGGGGAAGAACCGCCGAGCAAACTGGTGTCTATCGCCGTGGAAACTTTAACCTGCGCCTGTAAATTTGCAGCTGATATTGCACTCTGAACGTTCTGCATTGCGGGCAGAACGAATTTAGCTTCTGCATCAGAAGGGTGTATTTCATTTCCTACAGAAATGTACCGGAACTTGACGCCAGGAGAGTAGGCTTTGACGTTTTTCTGAACCCAATCGCTAGCTTGTGCGGTGTTGGCGAGGGATTGGAGGCTGGATTTCGGTACGTCCAGAATGAGCTCTATGTTGGAACCTTTGAGGGCTTGAAGAGTTGCAGGATCCGGGTCGTATAGCCGCATTCTGGTAATGCCATTTGCTTTGTACAAACTTATAACTTCAGCTTGCTTTGGTAAATTTGCCCCGTTTCTTCCGTAGCACACGCCAATGGATTGTGCACCTGCAGTCAAATTGCTAGCAGTGGTTAGTTTCAAGTACAAGAGTTAGTGCAAATATCTTGTTAGTCATGAAGTAATAATGCAATATTCTGTCGAATTGGTATGTTGTAAAGACCTGTAGCTAAGTGAGAGACGAACAATCCAAAAAGCAACAATATGGAAGCCATGGAAGGGATTTTCGCTTGCTGCAATGGATAAAGCCATGGAGCCATGAAATATATATATAAAGATACAGCAATCATCCTCCATCTGAATATCTTATTTCTCCTTTACCAGACTCAAGAAGTTTCAACATCTTGCATTGCCCGGTCAATTACTCAATTTCTGAAAGATATGTTAGAAAAAGACAATGCAAAAGATGCATAAACATAGCTAATAAGTCAAGATGTGGCAGCAAATGCTCAACAAAATGCTAAGAATTCATGCCAGCAAGAGCTGTACTAGTCAATTCAATGAATCAAAATCTCCGCAATTTCTAGAACCAAAATCTTTCGGTACACTTCCTTTGTCAGCATTTCTCTAGTCCTTTTGAAAAGTCTTAACCTCCATTGATGAGAGGTGTCAATCTTGTACAAGCTATCTGCTGCCTAACCTGGAAAACACGGCACCGAACTTTACAAGTCCAAGCATATAATTCATAGTTATTTTTCCCGATTGACCAGGTTTCTTGCAAGTAGTCAAGAAGACAAGAACCCATTTCTATTTTATCCATTTGCACTAATTCATGTACTTATCTAGTTCAAAAATACTTTAGGTCATTGTTTTCTGTTTTAGATTGGTTTATCTTTTCCTTAACTAAATTTTGACTCCTGATCTAACCAAAATTTATTTGTTAAATTATAAATTTTAATTAATTTATTATTTAAGTTATATAAAATATAAAAATAATTAATAAATTTTATTAATATATAATTTAAAATTTATATTATTAATTATATTATGTACCATTCAAATTAAAAGATTAAAAGACAACAGAGAGGAGGAAGAGTTCGGTTTTCGCAGAGAACTTATGGGTGTACTAAGAAATTGGATTTCTGTTGTAATTACGAAGTTTACTCTTCAACAGAAACGTAGGCCCATAGCCAACGGCCCAATGATCCATTTTTGCCTATGGCACAGTACTTGCCACGTCAACAGTTCAAAATCCACGTCATCCGACTCCTACATTCGCCACGTCATCAATTGCTTTATACTGAAAACTGGATAAGAAAACAGTTCGTCCATAGAAGAGAGCACAGGGAGAAAGCTATGGCGCGAGCTTTGCTTCATTTGAATACCGCGGCCGTAATGGCCTGCGCCAAAGAGGCCGTGCAAGACAGAGTTCAAATTCCGTCGAGGGCACGAAACGCTCGCGTTTTGGTACTCGGAGGTACGGGTCGAGTTGGAGGATCCACTGCCACTGCTCTCTCCAAGCTCTGCCCCGACCTTCAAATCGTTGTTGGCTCTCGAAACAGGTAAGATCCTGTTTGGTTGGCAAGAAAATGGAAGAGAAAATTTCACTTATTCTTATTGCAGTTGACATAATAGATTCCATATTCTTGTCTAATTTTGAATGACTCTTGTGTTAAAGTTCAAAATTTTCCATAGTTTAGATAAAAAAAATTTGAAGAAGGAGAGAGTGAAAACATTTAAAATTAAGAATATTAGCGCCAAGGTAAAGTTGTGTACCAAACAGTTATGGCTGGAATGTTTACTAATTAAGTAGGCCAGTTGAGAAAATTGTGCGTCATTGTGGCAGGGAAAAGGGTGCTGAAATGGTCGCTACATTGGGGAAGAATTCTGAATTTTATGAAGTTGACATTGAGAAGGAAGAATCATTAGTAATGGCTTTAAAAGGTGTGATAATTTTTCTCAGACTAGTTATATCTTCTGTTGTTTTTATGTCTGTCAATATTTTTCTAAGTTAACTTCAACCAGTTATTACCATTATTGACAATATTATCAGTTAATGTTTTTGGATTTCAATGTCGACAAGGTTTTGCTGAACTCTCTTTGCTCCCTGTTTACCTGGCTTACTCTAGTTTTATCAGATTGAACATTTTATATGGAGACTTCAGCTTATCTCTTTTGCTCCGTCATTTCTTATTTTTTTACTCATATATCATTCACTTTTTTTGACAAGGTCTGCCAACTTTTCTCTTAGAAATATTTTTATAGGTCATTTGCTTCTAGATTCTTAACTAAATTCAGCAATGCCTCTGGTTTGGCTGCTATCTAAAGTCTCCATTTATCTTTTTTCAATGGTTTCATTATGGAAAATTCATGCAGAATTGCAATTATAGTTAATTCATATAAAATTAAATATCTCAGTTATAATTCTACTACTATGATGTGATGAATATAGAACTCAATTTGTCAAGCTGAATTGTTGGAACAACATTCTTCAGGCATCTTTTGACATTCAATGTGCAAACCATAAATGTGCTTCTGCAGATGTGGATCTCGTAGTTCATGCTGCTGGGCCTTTTCAACAGGCACCAAAGTGCTCTGTATTGGAAGCTGCCATAGAGACCAAGGTGAGGAAAGGTAATTGTGGTATTTGGATCTTGTTTCTTGTCGATTTCTATGTTTACTGCAACCATGATGTATCTTATAAAATGTTGTTTCTATCTCCCAACAGACAGCATACATTGATGTTTGTGATGATACCAGCTATGCATTGCGTGCAAAGTCCTTCAAGGATAAAGCAATAGCCGCAAACATTCCAGCTATAACTACTGGTGGAATCTATCCAGGAGTGAGCAATGGTGCCACTACAAACATTCTTGTTTTTCAACCTGCACTTATAGCATTATACATTAAATATCAAATTAAAGTGATCATCATGGAATGAGCAAAATTCTGTAACTGAAACGTTAGGTCTTATGAGTTGTCACTATAAAATAGAAACATGATTGCTGGTTATTTCATACACCTGGCACCAACATTCTCATATATGACTGCAATACAATGGTTTGAGATGTTGTTTTGGCAAATTGGTGTCCTATAATATTAAATAGGGTATTGCATCTAAGATAAGGCTCAAAGCTCCCCGCAGCATAGTCATTGAGATTTTGAGTCACATGCACTAAATAATGAAGCTTTGAAATTTCGCTTGCCTGACTTGCCATTCGGCTTTAGCTAGTGCTAAGTGTCATCAGAAAGTTAGTGTGAAAAACTAATAGTTACGCTTTCTCACATGAGATGATTTCTATCTTACTTCTGAATTCCAACTAAGCTGAATGCCTGTACCTTCCATTTGGATTTTTGTTTGCGTGTTTAAATTTGTAGTCAATCTGATGCAATGCTTCCTCTAGTTTTATTTGGATGAGCAATGTGAAATACCTGGCTTAGTCACTTGTGATGTGTGCACAATCTTCAAGTTCACAGCCATTTAAAAATGGGGTTAGATTATGTCCTGTTTGACTATTAAATATCTTACTATATATACTTTGTGGTGCTGATGGATCATAGATAATAACCAGTAATATTTACATGTCAGTGATGGCAGCTGAGCTTGTTCGTGCCGCAAAAAGTGAAAGAAAAGGGGAGCCAGAGAGGCTAAGGTAATTGACAAATTTCTTTTTGAAGTTCCGTTGAAATCTCTACATATAAAAATTGACAGGGAGGTTGAGAAAAAAGACATCAGCTTAACTTTACATGTATCAATGCAAAGGGATTTTACAATGAATGTTAATGGATTTTAGATTAAAAGGGTCTATTAATAAAATAAACTGAAAGTTTTGTTCAAGGAGAAGCAACAAAAGGGGGCAGGAGAAGGAACAAAGAAGTGAAAAAGTAATGGCACTCCAAGATTCTTCAGAGAGTAATTATTCTGCAGTCAACTTATGTTTTTTTTCACACACACATGTATGCAAGGTGTTGTCTCACAACCCATTAGCCTAAGCACTTGGTTCAAGGTTGTGAGTGTAATAAATATATATGTAGTGTCCTGGTGAGGTATCATCCTAATTCATCTGCACTAACCCTTAAGGAATTGTGAAAAACCAGACAATTAATCACTTGATTTCTCAACTGTGAAAAGAATTGGGAATCATTACCATAGGAGTAAAATTTGCATCACTCTCAAGATCCTAAAATGGCTTCTTTTCCTCCTTTCTTTTGTCCTTGTATAAACAATTTACTTGCAAATATGCTCTTCTCAGATTCTCCTACTATACAGCAGGCACTGGTGGTGCTGGTCCAACAATATTAGCCACTAGTTTTTTACTTCTTGGAGAGGAAGTTGTTGCATATAATAAAGGTAGTTTCATGGCATATTGCGAATTATCCTTGTGCATCTTGTTTGAATTGGTCAACTGTTTTACATATGATGCCTAAACATGACAATGCACAATCCAAGCAGGAGAAAAGATCACATTAGAGCCTTATAGCGGAATGCTCAGCGTTGACTTCGGAAAAGGAATTGGAAGGAAAGATGTCTTTCTGTTGTAAGTTCAGTTGGCGAGCAACTACTCTCAAAGCAGGAAAACATTCTAGCTTGATATTGTAGATTATTCATATAATTAATCAGTTCCATGGTAATAGTGACCCAATAAAGCTCTTTAGACAAGAAATTCAATCAGTTTTCTGAAAATGTCAATATGGTTTTATTTTATACATAAAATACTCTTTGCACATTAAGAATATTAAAAATTTAGGAATACTGTTTTTGTTGATTGTTAATGAAGGTTATGTTTCCCTCATTCCTAATGGATGAAATATGTTGACAAATTTCTAGTAATATTACTTGACCTCCTTACCCCTAAACCCCAAATCATAAGTACCAGAAGTACCATAATCAGTTCTCATACCTAAATAGTCTAGAGAATGAATAAAGAAACTTAGCAATTCCAAGTGAAGAATACATCAGCGTAGGTTACTTTTGCGTATCGATTATCATATCCCTGAAAGGTTGCTGTATGACAGAGCTTTGGACAGTTCTTATTATCCAGCATCCAATTAACATTTTCTTGCATCCTTCAGTCCTTCATAAACTTATAGTATAAAAGTTCAGGCTGTCAATTAGTGTGTAGCTTAAAGTGAATATTGCTTGCTTTCATCTGTTAGCATTGGCATAGCTGCTTTATTTATCTCCTGTAACAATTCAACTCAAACAGAACCATATTCTCAGGAATTTACCAGAGGTGAGAAGTGCCCATGAGGTCCTAGGAGTACCAACTGTCAGTGCTAGATTTGGAACTGCGCCATTCTTCTGGAATTGGGGAATGGTAGCCATGACAAAGCTTTTTCCTGCAGTAAGTTCTTTAATGAGAGTTCAAGTTCAATGGCCAGACTTTTGGGAGAACTCTTTTCATGCTTGATAATGAACTTCGTTGCTCATTAAGATGATTTTAAAACAGAAACTGTTCAGCAACCTTAACAGAAGGTCAATGCATGAGTAAAAGTTTTTCAAGCCTTGATTCTGTGATGATGCTTTGCAATGATGGTAATTAATTAATTCCTGAGCCACAGAACATGTCTTATATAGCGCACCTATATCAAACTTATTAGCAAGAACTACAAAATAATTGCTGTAGTGGAACTGATTTGGTCTACATCAATCTAAAATGACAACCTTTTCCTTTAGCTCCTCTTGATAAGAATATGTAGTCTTGCGTAAATCTTGCAGGAATATCTAAAAGACCGAAGCAAAGTTCAGCAGTTGGTTCAATTGTTTGATCCTGTAGTCCGAGCTGTTGATGGGATTGCTGGAGAACGTGTATCAATGAGGGTTAGATATCTTACATCTATTGCTTCTATTCTATTCCATTTGATCTCTAAATGGAGGGGTGAAATCTGCCAACAACATTTTTCTTTTCTGGCAGGTTGATTTGGAGTGCACAGGTGGGCGCAGCACAGTTGGTTTATTTAGTCACAGGAGGCTCTCTGTGTAAGTTTTTTTGCCTACATTCTTCCATCTCATATCTGACAGTGCACTGCATCAAAATTCCTCTGAAATGTATTGCATTTTTTTTTTTCGCTACTTGCTAATTCTTGGATTTTAATGCTGTCTAGATCTGTGGGAACAGCTGCAGCTGCGTTTGTCCTTGCAGTTCTTGAGGGAGCCACGCAACCAGGGGTTTGGTTTCCAGAGGAGGTCTGCACAATGTCAAGATGATCTATAGTAACAAATGTTACCTTAAATTTTAAGACATTTCATCTAATTTTTTGTACAGCCTGAAGGAATTGCATTTGAAGCAAGGGAAGTTCTTCTCGAACGTGCTGCCCAAGGAACAATAAACTTTGTAATGAACAAGTAATGATTCTCATCCCGAAGTTGAACTCTGTTCTTTTTCTAAGTCCATTTTCCTTTTTGTTTGTAGTAATGCCTGATTTTTCTACTGTCAATAGGCCACCATGGATGGTTGAAACAGAACCAAAAGAGCTTGGATTAGGAATATACATATGAGAATGCAGAAAAAGCAGCTGAACTATTGGTCAATTTTCAATTTCAACTTTCCTCGGGAGGTACAGAAGTTCAAGCATTGTTTGTCATCTAGTTATTAAAAATTGTTAAATGTTTTAAGTTGAAGCATTGTCTCAGGTTTTGGAAGCTTCAGATTTTAGATGCAATATACCACTTGGAATGTTGAAATTATTGACCGAGTACTTTCTTGGAGAAGTCCTTATTTTTTTATTCCTTTGAGGCAATAAATCAAGTTAAATTATACCTTTGATTGTCAAATCTTTGATATGCAATTGGAGCAACCACTCCACTTTTACTCCTTGTTCATTCATTTTGTTTGGAAACAGTAGCAACATATTGTCACTGAGTAACTAACCCCAATTCTCAGTCTGGGTTGTCAACAATCTGGTATCTATGGCAGCACAAATGCCTCTAAATAGTGGACGGTGGCAGAAATCATTTCCCACCCGTGGTATCTCTTGTTTGAGGCTATATGCAGAATGCAGCTACTTGAATGAACTAGTCAGCTACTTGAATGCCTCTAAATAATGCATGACGACACGGGGTTTGAATATTGTTAAGACCTTGGTATAATCTGAAAGTACAGCATATGCCTCCTCGATCATTTAGAAAGTTTTTCAGCGTCTTTGTGCTCCAATCTCCTTCCATAGCCTCATCGTCTCCGTTATCACTTCTAGCCAAGGATTGACCCCGCTCTGCATCAACAATGGATTTGTTAGATAGTGAGCAGAGTGTTGCATGCATTCAGACAATTTCTGCCGAACAGGAAACTCACTAAATGAGTCAGAATGTCATTAGATAAACCAAAAAATTTCCTCACCGTAGTGAAAGAAGATAGGGAAATAAAATCAGCAAAATTTCAGAATGTTTTACTTTGGCCGTAAGAAACAAGCAAAGCAGGAAATACTATTTCTATGACAAAAGTAATCATACATAAACCTTCTACACAAACTGCTCTGTCAACGTTAATTACATGCATCTGAATATAACCACAGCCATTTGAACAGCTAGAAACCAAACCATGGCAGTTAAAACTCCTTACAGTGAACAACTTACTTGTAGGAAAGAAAAATCAAAATAAGACCAACTCTTTGAGATTGACCATAAGTGTATTGTATCTATAAGGTATGGCATGGCATGGCATGGCATGTACATGCATGTATTGTACGTATAGAAGACGTATGTATTAATATATTTTTCACACTAGGATTCAAAATCTAAATCACATGACTCTTATGATATGCATCATAATTTTTATATTTGTTTGTTAGAATAGAATATTTTCACATAATTTTAACATTCATATAATATTCAGTATTTATTTTACAATAACTTCTTTCATGCAATATTATAAATTATTAACTTATATGTTGTTGTTAACCTATTGAAATATTTGCATAATTATTTTTTTTCTAGAGAATTTTTTTAGTATAGAGAATTTTCTCTTCTACCAATTAAATTATATTTGAGATATAGGAGTAAATTAAAAATTTTTATCTCCCCTTCTTTATTTGAAAAATATATTTACTTTTATACATATATTATTTAATTAATTTATTAAATAAACACCTAATACGCTTTCGTGTTATCAGCACTAACAGATTGGATAATGAAAGAGATGATAAAATAGATGATAGTTTACTTGTATTAAAGTGTATCAAATTTTTCTTATTGAAATTAATATAGAAATATAAAATTTACAGCAATATCAGAAGGATAAAAAATATACTCCAAAAAATCTTAAAACAGGTAGCATTCCTAATTTGCTATTGTATTCTATCAGGTTTCAAATTGGATTTATCAAATCCGAAAACTAATTCAGAAAGATTTAAAATACACGATACAGACAACAAAAGTTTCCACAGACACAACTTACCTGTAAGAAAAAATTCAACTTATCTTTCTTCTTTTTTCTTAAAGCAAAAAAATTGCAGAATTAAAAGTAATTATTAGTTATTTTGTGAAACCCTTGCGGAGTAACATTAGAACAATATATGTACATATGATAATAAATAGAGTTCGGAAAATATCTTGAGTTATTTCTCTGACAAATAAATTTTTCTGTTGAAATTAAGTTGTTTTTTTATAATGTTTTGAAATACCTCTATAGAATTTTAATGCCGTCAAGCTACTCCCATGTGAATTCCTAATCGAACATGGTTTAATTTTGAAATTATTAATTTAATAAATAAAAATAATTATACTTAATTAAAATAAAAAATTTAATATTGTTAAATGTATAATTTTTATACAGCATAATTCCATGACAAAATTATTTAAAATAATATTATATATTTAATCAATGAGCATAAATTTCTAATAAATATTAGACGAAAATATTTTCAAAATAATATATTCAAAACTTAAGTATTTATATTTATTTGTAATATTTTTAGGTAAATATCGCAGTTTATTAAGTGTCTAACCCACATTTTTATATTTTTTGAAATATTGCATGTTAAATTTATTAACAATATTTAAATACTAGATTGAGATTACTCTAACTTAGGAAATAATATCTTGCTGCTATGTTAAAAAAGAAATTACTCCTAACAAAATATGCTGTTAATATTTAAAAAAATAATAACGTAATCAGTTAATTTTCTGTGTGTATCTATATATATATATATATATATATATATATTTGATGCTTTTCTTCTCTGTTATAGAACATTTTCTTTCCGGGATTTTCTCTATTATTTTGGAATGTTCTTATGAAGTGTAGTAGGACAGAAAATAAGGTCCACAAGCTGACATTACAGCCAACAACACTAATGAAAAACTCAAAATGGGTTTCAGATACCTAATCAGTCTGGAAAATACGTTTCTTGAGGGCTTCAGCCTCACCACAGACTGTCTGCAAGAAGTAATCGTCATGTTTGGCAAGCTCTCAGCTGCATCTACAACTCCGACTGCAGTTAATCGTGAATGAAGAGGCCGTGGAATATGAAAGCAACTATGGAAGAAAGGATGCTGCAAGGCCTCTGCGGCTGTTGGCCTTTTGTAGGGATCCCAGGAACAAAGTGATCTTATCAGGCTGATTGCATTCGCACTTGCTAATGGAATTAGTACAGAGAGATTAACTCCAGTTAACTGTGGAAACTGGTAGTTCAGACTTTTGCTAGATCAAATCCATCAGCCCAAGAATCGATTGTAGGACTGCCTATGACACTGCATACTTGGGCTGCCTATAACACTGCATATTTTGTAGATTTCATTGGCTTCATTGGTAACCGGAAAAAAAGGACGAAGAGTGAACAATTCTGCCATGACAGTTCCCATCGCCCAAAATTCAACTTTAGAGCTATACATTCTTGAATGAAGCACTAGTTCCGGTGCTCGATACCATGGTGTTGAGACATGTTCTGTGTATGGTGGACGAGAGTTGATTTCCCTTGCTTGACCAAAATCAGCGATTTTGATTATGTCTTTGGTTACAAGCAAGTTATCCCGCTTGAGGTCCCTGTGAAAATACCACTGCTGGTGCATGTATTTTAGACCCTGGAAAACTTGAAAACACAACATTCTGACTTCAGATTCAGATAAAAGCTGCTTTCTGCTTGCCATGAAATCGAAGAATTACATTCCATGTGTTCAGACACGAAGTATAAGATTTCGTTTTACCTGACGAGTTCTTTGAGCTTCACAATGTTCGAATGAATTAGCTTCTGCAAGCACTTGACTTCTCTCAAATTTAAGCACTCCACCCATGAGGATTACCTCTTCTTCAATACTTTGACAGCGACAACTTTCCCAGACTGCTTATTTACAGCCCGCCAAACGCTCCCAAATGTTCCATTACCGATTTTCTTGATTGCCACGTACTTCTCCATTGCCCTAGACGAATCCAAGCTGATTCAAGACCAGAAGTAGAGGAACCACTTAGATACAAAGGTGTGAAAATCTGACTGCAAGAGAACAAGACAAACGAACAGAAAAATCCAAGCTCCAAGATCCAGACAACACAGGCTTCAACTCAGAACAGACACAACCAACCTTCTCCAAGCTGCCAGTTGCAGAAATCTTCTGGGACTGAAATTAATGTGGAATTTCTGCAGAGCTACGCAAGTCGCAAGTAACATCGCAAAAGAACGAGTTCCTCTAACGTTTTAACATATCTTTACGGAATTTTAAAGCGGTTAAGAATTTATGTTGAATCCCAATTGGATTTAGATTATAAAGGGACAAACTTCCCCCCAATCCGGAGATTTTCCTAATCGGATATGGTTTTAGAAATAAAACATATTTAATTACACAAATACTAAGAGACAATTAGCTGGTAATAATGAAACTATAGGAATGACTAAACATTGGCTAAGTGATTTGGTATTCAAAAAATAACACTTCATATCTCAAGTAACAGTTTTTAAATAATTATGGCAAAAGTTTGATGGCATCAAATCATATTGATAGAATAATTAAATTTTATAAATTTTAAAATAATATATTATCTCATTTTACTATAAAATTGATGAAAATCAGGTCATTGAGTAATTTGTATGTTGCCACCCATGAAAACTAGACCTCTTTAATTCAATAAATTTAGTAATTAAAGAATCTCCAACCATTGAAATAAACCACTAAAAAAATGAGAAAAGGTTTGTGATTGATAAAAATTTTTTTTTAAGTGGGATAATTTTATTATTTCAGCGTAATTGATATAATAGAATTATTTAATTAATAAAATGATAGAAATTTATTTATTAATAATAAATAAAAAAAATTAAAAATATATTTCATCATTTAATTAATATAGCGAAAAAATTTTATAAAATTTATTTTATTTATTATTCATAAATAAATTTTTTTTCACTTTATTATTTTAGATAATTCCACCACCTTAGTAATGAAATAATCATCCTACTACGTCAACTATGAGTAAGATTATCCACCATAAGTAAGATTATCCACTTAAAACTTTTCTAACTGAATAATTTGAATTATTCATAATACAGCATCTTCAAAGTTAGAAAATAGCCTCATCGAAAGTATAACCACTCAACCACTCAACTTTATTTACTCACATGCTACAAGTACAAAAGAAAATTGGCTAATTTGTGAATGAAATCGATTGATTACAAGATGTTATTTGGATAAAATTGTTACAAATTTTTTATCTGAAATCAACATCGAAGCATAACATTTATAACAATATCAGAAGGCCGATGAAGTATAGGCTCAATCCAAAAATCTGAACCACATGATCAACAGCTAACGTTACTACTTTCCTGTTATATTCTGCCAAGGTCTCGTCAGAAAAACAGGTCTTATGCTGACCACCTTTCCATTGTTTGTCAGATGTGTTGCACATGTAGTTAAATTCG
Source organism: Khaya senegalensis (assembly GCA_032402905.1). Lineage (NCBI taxonomy): Eukaryota > Viridiplantae > Streptophyta > Magnoliopsida > Sapindales > Meliaceae > Khaya > Khaya senegalensis. The sequence goes on along the minus strand of CP135552.1, from coordinate 1,271,461 downwards.
GCGGAAGTAAAATGACTATCTAGCTTTGAATTAGGTAAAGTTCCAGAATACGTCTTGGCAACTCACTGCTGCAACATTACTTTTCTTGCTGGAGATTGAGTTGTAGCGATAGCTGTCATTGAACGAAGAGGTTGCGGAACATTAAAGCAACTGCGTGAAGAAAGGATGCTGCAAGGCCTCTGCAGCTGTTGGCCTCTTGCAGGGATTCAAGGAACAAAGTGATCTGATCAGGCTGATTGCATTCACACTTGCTGATGGTATTAATGCAGAGAGATTAACTCCGGCTAACTGTGGAAATTGGTAGTTCATAGCTTTTGCTAGATCAAATTCATCGGCCCAAGAATCCCTTGTAGGACTGCCTATAATACTGCATATTCTGTAGATTCCATTGCCTTCATTACTAGCCGGAAAAAGAGGACGAAGAGTGAACAATTCGGCCATGATAGCTCCCATCGCCCACATGTCAACCTTAGAACTATACACTCTTGAATGAAGCAACAGTTCCGGTGCTCGGTACCATCGTGTTGAGACACGTTCTGTAAATGGAGGAAGAGAATTGATTTCCTTTGCTTGACCAAAATCAGCGATTTTGATTACGTCTTTTGTAACAAGCAAGTTTTCAGGCTTAAGGTCCCGGTGGAAATAACCCTGCTGGTGCATGTAATTGAG
>CP135552.1:1078394-1270435 GCA_032402905.1 Khaya senegalensis | reverse complement strand
AATTTTAAAAAATTAAAATAAATTTTATTTAAACAAAAAAAATATAAAAATTACATAATAAAATTCACTTAAAAAATAATATTTTTAAAATTTTTATAAATAAAATTAAAATTTATTGATTTGATAGTATTTTCATGAAATTTTTTTTTATTCTTAAATTGATTTAATCGCCGCCGCAATCACAAAAGATTATCAAGATCCATTTGATTCTAATGATAAGCTCCAATTGCATTATAGGAATTACAAAAGGAGGATACTTTCATTATTGATGGGTGAATGCTAGTACTTCAATTCTAAAATGTATTGTAGTTTATCTTAACAAACTAATATTTATCAATTACTTGCCTAGCTGTACTTATACTGTGGTTTCATTTCACAAGCAGCACTGTCAGGTCTATCATATTATACATTTTGCATTGTCACTAATTGAATTCCAAACAAAGTGAAATGTTCGATCATTATTAATGAATTATCAAAGTCCATAATTATTATTAATGTAATTAATTCTAGTGTTTAAATACATGTCATCACGTCCAAAAGTGCTATTTTATATGTTTAATAGCCCGTATTGACGATAATTAAAAAATTAGAAAGGGTAAAAGGGAAACCTGGTGATGTATTAACTCCTAAAATGACAAGGAAAAGGGGAAATTAATTGATTCAGCTGTAGGATCTAATTATTCTTCCTCTCCTACAATTTAGCTGCAACAAGGATACCTTCTAGGTATCTTTTCTTCTGCATTATTCTTCAACGTTTATCTTTTGTTTTCTTTTTCCTGTTATATACGTGTATCTCTGGTTCTAAGTTTAAGCAGCAGCAGCAGCAGAAAGGATTAGAGATGGCAGAAGAAGAAGCAGATCATCTCTCTCGGTTGAGTTTGAAGGATTTTGAAGAAAGGGAAATCAAGATTGACCGCAACTGGAGTGGTCTTGAAGCTTTAACAGCCGTTGCGTGTTTGGCTTCTGAGAAACTAGAGGAAGAAACCATTAGGAAAGAAAAGACAGAAAAGGAAAGGAAGTCTGTTGAGAGTAATGGGTACTGGAGAAATTTTGTTCCTCGTAATGGTTATGAGCATGGAGGTTCTTCAAGAAGTTGTGATGATAGACCGGCATGGCTGCCCAGGGTTTCTGTTAGGAATGAAAGAGAGAAGTATATGGAAAGACCTGTTCGAAACTCAGTTCTTGACGTCCATTCCAAGAGAGGAAAAGAGTTTGTTGCTGTTTTCGATAAGCCTGAAAGTTCTCCAGGAAGTAAAGATAAGCGGACTAGTCTGACTAAGGTTTCCGGTAGGAGAGAAAGAGAAATAGCCCTGGAGAAACCTGCGACAATCTCAGTTTCTGACCCGTGTTCCAACAAGAAACAAGGGTTTAAAGTTGGCACTCGTGATAAACTTCTTGGCGACGCCATGAAGTCAGGAATTATGGCTTCGAAAGATGATTATGATGAAGAATGGAGAGCTGAATATTCGAAGCCAAAGCTTAAGTTGAAGAGGGGTGCAAGCAGAAGAGACTACAACAGTGAAGAAAAGGATTTGAAATCCAAGAAGAAAGTGAAGAGAGAAAGGTACATTGTTCCGGAAGTGACCCCGGATTTGCCCATGGAGTACAGGGAAAAGATCGAAAAGCTGAACGGTTCTAAGATACATTTGGTTATACAGAAGCCGTTATACACTTCAGACATATCTGATCATCAAAGTCGTCTGTTGATTCCTTGGAAACAAATATTTTCAATAGAAAAGTTCTTGAACGATGATGAGAGGGCATACCTTAACCAAGAAAACGAGAAGCCGAAGGTAGTGAACTTTTTTGGGCCTTCGTTTAAAGAAATCAAAATGTCATTGAAGAAAAGGACGATGATGAAAGTTAAGGGAGGGAGTAGCTTATCTTATGTGCTGATAACAGAATGGAAAGGATTTAAGAATGATAATAAACTCAAAAAAGGTGATATAATTCAACTCTGGTCATTTAGGACACCAGCTGATGAACTTTGTCTTGCATTTGTAGTGGTTGGTAAAGGAGGAGGAAAAATTGATGAAGCAAATAATAACCAGAACAACAATGCAGGTAATGGCAATAATGGAGGAGCAAAAATTGATGAAGCAAATAATAAGCAGAACAACAGTGCAGGTAATGGTAATGGAGGAGGAAAATTGATGAAGAAAATAAGGACCAGAACTACAATGGAGGTAATGGCAATGGAGTAGTCTATTAAGTGAAGGAATGGGGTCGAATAATACTCAAGCTTGGAGCCCTACCCATGAATGTTAATCATTAGAACGATTTCTTTCCTTGACTTGAGATTTTTAATACATGTCTGTGTACGAGTCTCATGAAGGACAAGAATCTGCTCAATCTTATTAAGTGTAGGTTAATTTTGCATACTCTTGTCCTTTTTAAGACTCTTTTTCTTTGTGTTGTTGATAAGGGCCCTCTTTGATCTCGTTGCTAGGACCTTTGTTCTTCTTTTATTCAAGTTTTGTTCGTTGATGTTATTAATGGTTCAGCTAGCATTATAGATATATTTTAGCAGTCTTAATGATATAATTGTTTTTGTTCCTATATTTTCTGTTGGTTTACTACGTGTTCTGTTGATCTGCATGAACTAAGGCCGCCATAGATTGTAATTTCTAAACAAGGTTTGGTTAGGAGGAAATGGTGTTTAACAGACGCCATTGTAAGGTTAGAAGAGCCCAACTGTAATTTCTGTCTTAGGCCCATTTGACCAGCAAGCCGAAAAATGATATCTGATCTAGTTGTGCACTCTCTCTTCTAAAAGAAAACAGAGAGAGGACGGGGAAATCTTCTGTTCTGTCACTCTTACCTCCTTCCTCCCACTCTCTCTGCTTTCGAAAACCATGTATACTCTTCCCTTCTCACTCCAATTTTAATCCCCAATTCCAAACTCTAATCACTCTGCTGAAATTCCTTCTTTTCTTCTTCAATTGTTGTCTGTAATAATGGGATCTTTCCAAACCAGTTACAGAGACGAAGAAGACGAAGAATCTGCTCAACAACCAACTAATCAATCCCGTCCTGAATCCCCCACGTCAATCCCCATTATCGAACCCACTAATGCACCACCTAAGCCCAAAAATGACGACTCAAAGAAACCGGAATTCCAAGACGACGACGCGCAAGAAGCCGAACCCCAGAAGGAGGCCGCACCGGAACCTATACCAGGGGGCGATGCGTCACAAGAAGCTCAAACTGAGACTCATCCTCAGCCCATGGTCTCTGATTCTGTTTCAGAAGACGCCGCACTAGAATCTGAACACCGGAACGACGCCGCAGAAGAACTGCAACCTGGACCCATGGTCTCCGATTCTGTATCCGAAGACGCTGCACTGGAATCTGAACCACGGAATGATGTCGCACAAGGAGCTCAACCTGAGCCTATGGTCTCCGATTATATATCCGAAGACGACCATACAGCCTCAGATGACACACAAAAATCCCCAAAAGCTAACAATGTTGACACCCCAAACGACGACATTGAAGAAGAAGAAGATGATGAGGACGACCCGCCTCCTAAAAAGCAAAAGCCACTCTCTTCATTAACGATTCAACAAGAACACCAGCAGCAGGAACAACAAGGAGAGCAACAACAAACCCCAGTTGCTAATAACACTTTAACCTCAAAAACAAACGCAAGTCTGTCATCAGGGGCGACGACAGCAACTGCTAAGAAATCAAAGAAAAAGAACAACAATGTGTGGGTTTCACGAACTACACGAAAGGGGAAAAAGAAGAACAAAACAAACATTCAGAACCAAGCATCGACGGAGGATACGGTGTTAATAACGCCTGTCCCCAGATTCCCGGACAAAGGCGACGACAACACAGAGATGAAAATCTGCTTATCAAAGGTTATTATAATTATTTTTGGAACAAATGTCATATCATTGTTTTTTCTAATTTTATAATTTTTTTCCTTAGTTTGTTAACATTCTTTGCTTTATTGAAGGTTTATAAAGCAGAGAAAGTGGAGATAAGTGAAGATAGGCTGACTGCAGGGAGCACGAAAGGGTATAGAATGGTGAGAGCCACCAGAGGGGTTGTAGAAGGAGCATGGTACTACGAGATAAAGGCAATATTTATGATTCAATGCTCTTTGTATGCTTTCTAGGTTATAATAAATCTTACAAAAATTGTTTAATTGACTTCCTAACAGCTGAAGTATAAATCTATGAACATTTACATACGAAAATAATTAGAAATATACCATGAAGTTATACTAAAAGCTAAATCTAGAATAGCTTTGCAACCAGGCTATTTTTAAAACTATATAACCTTGAAATGCATGATGTGAAAGGAAAAATGTTGTAACATAACTAATGTATTGATTTTTCCAATTTCCTGTATATTATAGAGATTTGAGATTTTAAGTTGTGGAGTTGAATTCTGACTTCATTGTTGGTGTTTCATATCCTAAATATAATTTTGGGACTTTTTTCTTCTGTTGGCTTGTTGAAAAAATTAGTGTGATAAGATTTCTTTGAAATAAAGGTGGTGAAATTGGGGGAGACAGGGCATACACGGCTAGGGTGGTCCACGGAGAAGGGTGACTTGCAGGCTCCAGTTGGGTACGATGGAAACAGTTTTGGGTACAGGGATATTGATGGGAGTAAGGTGCACAAGGCCTTGAGGGAGAAGTATGGGGAGGAAGGGTATAAGGAGGGCGATGTTATTGGGTTTTATATCAATTTGCCGGAGGGAGGACAATTTGCCCCTAAGCCACCTCATTTTGTTTGGTATAAGGGCCAGAAGTACGTTTGCCCACCTGATGCCAAGGAAGATCCACCTAAACTGGTACCTGGTAAGTCTATTATTGGTTTATGTAATTATGTTGTGAGGTTATTAGTGTGGATTAAATAATTTTGGGTATGTTCAGTGTTGATGTATTCTGAGAACTTGATTGTTGAAACATATTGCAATGTAATGGGTATTCTATGCTACTAATTTTCATTTATTTATTAATGCTTTTCATGTAGGAAGTATGGTGACAGTGATGACATTTGTATTTTTTTTATACATATGATTTAAATATTTCTGTGAGTTTGATTTTGCACTTAAAGAGTAGTAAGTGTACACCTTGTTTTATATATTAAATTTTGAACAGGGATGATTATTTAGGAATGAAGTTTTGCTGACAAGTTAAACATGCAAAATGAAAAAGTCTGTCTCTGTAAATTTATTAATTAGATGAACTTGTTCTGGTTTGCTATATTTCTGCATTTGAGTGTGTTTTTGTGGTTGTTAGTGTATCATACAGATCTATTTGTACGAGCCGTGCTATTATGATTGCAGTTTTTCCTTTTTATTCCTTTCTCTTTCAAGGATAAGTATGTTAGTATTTGGTCTAGTCTTTTTATTGTGGGTGATATACTTCTGGCTGTAAACAATGACACAGATGAAAAAAAAGCTATGCAAGCTTAATGAGAAAAGCCTTAAATAGATAATCTTTTTACGCAAAGTGAGAGATAAATTGTAGTTCTTGTTTATTTGTTTCTTCATGATGATTTAGGATTATACCTCTTTGTATGGGTTTATGGTGTTGTGCTTTGGAGTGTGAGTTTGTAAATGAAGTTGGAAATATTTAGTTGTGAAGAAGTTAGTTAAGGAGTACTTTTAATTTCCTTCCATAAGAAGAAGAATGATATCTTGTGAGCAATGAAAAAAGATTTTCCTATTATTTATTTCTTTCTTCAAGAAGGTAGCAGAATTACTGTTTGTTATGATGTCCAGCAGGACTTTACGCCTGAACTTAATGCAAATATATAGCATAGACCTTATTTGAACAGTTTGAACTTTGAAATACACTATTTTTATATCTCACTTCTTTGAATATCTCAATTAAACCTTTATAACTATGGGGTTCTCTCCTTTTGAAGTGATCATATAATGGCTAAGGAAGTGATTGTCTATGAGTTGCCATTCTCTTAAAGCCAACAACTAGGCACTGAGTAAACTCATTATTGAAACTTGAGTAGTTGTTTGGCTATAAATGAAAATGGGTTGTGTTTTAGGAGTTACTGGATGATATACTCATTGTTATTACCTAAGGCATTGACCAAGTACTTAAGGATGCTATGGTTGATTATGTATTTGTAAGCATTTTTAATGGGTCTAGGGTATCAGTGTCAAGGTAAGGATTTTGTTGTCTATTTCTATATCCTGATCTCTCTTTCTATATTATGATTTATGTGACATGAATATAACTATCTGATTCAAGTATCAAACTTTTAATCCTCAATACCATAATAACGGAATGAAATAGATGCACAATTGAGAATGCTGAATACGAGCACTTTTGACGCCATTGAACGAAATAAATAGGTAATTTAGTATGTCCGACACAAATTAGGGAACTGTATTAATGGAGCTTGTAATGAAGATCAATATTGGTCCACTTGTTATTGAAAGAATTGTCTTAGAACTTTGCAGTAAGTAATTCTTATGTTTAATTTTTTTACTTATGACACATCAGGCACAGCAAGTATTCTTTTTATATGATGTTAAGCTTTGTTCCTGTTGAATGATACTCAGAATGTCAAACCTTTGCCATGCATTTTCTTTTTGTGTGATAACTTTTCTACTTTTAGCTTTTATCTACCTTTATCAATCGTTAGTCCACTAATAGTTGATATTGAATCTTTGATGCTTTATTCCCTGACTATAGTGATGTCATCAAAACAAGGTTGTTAAGGGAATCATTCTGTGATTTTTGATGCTTGCGGGAAAATGCTTCATGTGAGGTTTATCTTTGATGAAAAGCTTGAGCCTATTTTATCTCCACCTTCTCACTTTAGTAAATTAAGCAAGCTATGCTTGTTGACTGGTTGTCGTGGCACCTTTCTGGCATTGCAATTATTTCAATTAACCAGTCAATCAGACTGATTATGACACCAAAACGTTAATACCTCCATCAAGCATTGTCTTCCCTGTACTTGTAGTTTGTCCCAACATTTTGCAAAATTACCACCTGCACACTCATTCTCTTTTATAAAATAAATACCTACTTACAATATCATTCCTTTTATGTTTTGGACACATTGGCTAGTCCCCAGAAAGGAACTCATTGAACCTAAATTCTTGTTGTGACATATGCAGTATCTCCACAATCTAATTTTAACGTTACCATGTTTAGAGTTTAATCTACCCTAAGATGAAACTTTAGAAAAAAATGAGGCAAAGTTGTATTTGTTTTTCCTGAAGTTCTGGATGTCTGACCGCTCAGTTATACTTGTGACCACCTGATGGTTAGCCAATTTGTAATTTGCAATTTTGTTTAACCAGTTTTAAACATGATACTAGTTTTTGTCTTTACTTTTAAAAGTAACCATGTGTACTAATGTTAATAAATAAGAAGAGTATACCGGTTTTTATTTTGATAACAGATTCTTTTATTCCTAAGTATACATCTCTGTAAGGGTTGGCAACCTGGGATTCTTTTATGCTGTCAAGCTGCCCAGTGGAAACATGGGTCATCAATTTGCATTTACATTCTAGCTACCCTTCTTTCATTTCTTCTCGGAAGGCATATACAGCTGAGTGCTTTGTCATGGTTCAAATGAAATTGCTCTGGAACATTGATCAAAATTCCAGGTTTTTGATGAGTGCTTTTGGAATCATTATTTAACTGTTAGCATTGTTTGTCTCTTTGGTAGGAGCAAGATTACATTAATTTTCATCTGGCATACAGGAAGTCATTTTTTAATCTGTATAACAAAATTGATTTTGCTATGCAGGGAGTGAGATATCTTTCTTCAAAAATGGGGTATGTCAAGGGGTAGCTTTCAAGGATTTATGTGGTGGTCGATACTACCCTGCTGCTTCAATGTATACTCTTCCTAATCAACCCAATTGTGTGGTCAAGTTCAACTTTGGCCCTGATTTTGAGAGCTTTCCAGAGGACTTTGGTGACCGGCCAGTGCCTAAACCCATGATTGAAGTTCCTTATCATGGGTTTGACAGCCGAGTTGAAAATGGTGTTTCTAATGAGAAGAAACATTAGCAGCAGGAGCATATGAAAACCTTACTGTTGAGTGCGTACACTGTCAGGATATTGATTGAGTTGAACATTCTATCGCCATTTGACTACTGTTAGATTAAGAGTGACAAATGAACTGATGAGTTATGTGGACTTAAATTTTTGTAAAGGAATGACCCGAGTTGCCATTGATGTCTCAATACATTTCTTTCTTTTATATATATTAATTAAAATTTTAGATTTTATTGTTAGTGGTATTCGTCTCATACTCAGATGACATAGTTTTAGTAGTTTATAGTTTATCTACTCCAGGATAAAAGCTAGATGTTCAGATCTTGTGAAATATCAATTTTTCAAAGAGCCAGATGTTCAGATCTTTTGGAATACCTATTTTACAAATTTTGGTTTCTGAGTTTGTTTAATAGCTTTGGCTAACAGAGATGACAGTCATGCATGAGTTGTTCTTTTACTCTACTCTTGCAGACCTAAAGTGGAAGATGAAACATGCATGTGGCTTCTTGGTTCGATCTCTCTCTCTTCCTCGTGCACACAATGCTCTTTAGCTTGATCTTCATTATTCTGCGGCTTAACTCCGGTGGATGGGGGAAAAGTGGCATGTTTAATTGCCACGTTCCGAGCTCTATTGAAATTACATTAATTATGTTTTTCACTCTGGCACAAGGATACAACCTTCTTGTGTCCTGCAGAAGATTAGCAACTTATTATTTATTCTTGTACGTTTCTACATTTCTTTGTTACCACTGAATCAAAGATGATAATCATAGCTCACGGCCGCTTATCTCTACACTCGGGGTCCGCGAGGCTTCCTTTGATCCAAATAATACGAGTCATCTTCTTCTAGAATGACAAGCCTGCCAAGGCTCTAAATTCTGGCATCCTGTTTGTATATTATATGGTTTTTTGCGAGTGGATGGATACTGCTTTTCCTTTTTCATTCCCTGTGCTTCGCTTTCCTCTAAATTGAAATAACGCTCTTTCTGTTTCTGTTGATGGGTGATTGGTGGCTCTCATTCTCAATGTGCAATTTGTCGAAATTATTAGTTAAGAGCAATGAGTGTTGCTGAGGCAGTAACAGGAGGTTGGAAAATAAAGAGTTTGTAACTTAAACTTTTGTCCAAACATAATAACATCAACCTTACCACCTTCTTTTATAAGGTTTGATAGAGCAAGGCTTCGGAGGGACAAGATTGTGGTGTTATTATGTTTGGAAAAAGAGCCCAAGTTACTGACCTTTATCTACTAGCTGCTTTATTGGTTATGGCATTCTTCATATACGATTATGATACCTTAAAATCGCTTATGCCTACAGGGCAGATTATGAAGTAGGCATAAATGCACATGGAGAGGAGAGGAGAGGAGAGGAGTGGAGAACTGAGTACTTGAGTCGAAGTTCAAATAGTTTGGTAACACCATTCAGTTGTTAGGACCGGATTGAAATTCATTGTCGACATTGAGTGGGCGGTCTATGTAAGTTTTTTTCGACTGGTTATGACGGGAGAGTTAGAAAGGGATATTTTGTGAGATGAAACTTGTGTTTTTCTATTTCATCATGAAGAACTGAATACAAGAATGTTTCATAAATACATACGAAAGATTGGAAAGCAAGAAACCTAAGCAAATGATCTCCCTACACCTGTCTATTACATGGAACACTTACAACCTTAGGATTGAACTCTGTTACAGGACCACTGCATACTGCAGACATTAGCTGTAGCTGTTCCTGCAGTCATGTACGTTTAATTGCTCTCTCCACCCGTTTGTCTTTACTTGGGTTGAGTTGTGCAGCTCTTCCGACTTGTCTTCCAGGTCACATGCATACACCACGTTAGCTGAAGCATGGCATCTTTCATAATCTCAACAGGGAGTGGATGCTTGTGATTTTGTAACCTAACTTTTCAAATCTATGCATGCTATGTTTTACCTTTTGTACGGAGTTTCAAACTACTTACATGAAGCAATTTTAAGTTACCGAGTCATCATAATTTCTGCATGCATTTGGTGGATTAACATCGTGTTCGTTCAGGAAAATTCCTGTCTTGTTCTGGGAATATTAAACTAGCCAAGATTGACTAAGCTAATCTTTGCGATGCTCAGCATGTCTATTCGCTTAAAATTAGACAAAGAAGAGCAAGTTATGGTGTTTCTGTTCGTTCAACAATCAAGGAACGGTAGCAAATCTCATTGCTACTTTTACGCTCGTGTTTCTAACAAGCTGTTTAGAGCAATTAATAGACTTCAAAAACACTGACCTTTGATTATGCATATTTGATTCACTTTTGCATATGAAAAAATGATTGAAACATGCATCCATTGCATAAGAAATGTTATCCAAAGGTAGCAAAGCAGGGTAAGTAGATGGATTTACTGCGAATATCTGGTGTAACTCGCATTATCGTTGCCATGTGGAATCTGGTTTCTGCTGTCTAAAAAGAGAAAACAGACCCCATGGAAAAGATGGGAACTGTGTTAACTGCTCCGCGACCTTATTGTTGAGTTTGGCTCGAACGAGAAGAAAAATCAATAGTAAAGTATTAGAGACAAGCCAATCATGTAATGTTCCCTGTATATCTGTAGTTTGAGAACCATAAAGAAACAGAGAAACAGAGGAGAAAATTAAAAAATTGAAGGTAAATTTTGTCTTTCATTTATCCATACATTACAACTAATACTATAACAGATTATACAAAAGTTAATACCAAAGATACCTAACATGATTGATTTTTTAAAAGCATCTTTAAAATTTGAATTTCCTTGACTTCACATACTAACTTTCTCAAAAGTAAGACATAAATATATAGATTTTTTGACTTAAAATTTATAGAAAAATTCTGCATCATTAACACACTTCTTTGGAATTTTTCTTCAAAACTCCAAGCATCTCCTTTAGCATTTCAAACCTGCACTTCTGAAGCCCTTTGGTCATAACATCTACCAACTGATCTCCTGACTGGCAGTATTTAACTTGAATTTCCTTGTTAGACATAGCTTCCTTAATAGCATGGTATTTAACTTTTTTATGCTTAGACTTGCCATTAAGCATAGGATTTTTGGACATTGAAATTGCAGCTTTGTTATCTATTATAATAATAGTAAGTTTTGTATTTGAGATTTGTAAATCTTGCATTAACTTTCTCAACCATATGGCTTGGTTTGAAGCTATAGTAGCAGCGATATATTCTGTTTTTGCTAAAGACTAAGCTACAACATCTTGCTTTTGTGACTTCCATGAAAATACACTTGAACCAAATATGAAAATATACCTTGATGTGTTTTTGAAATCATCAACGGATCTTACCTAGTCAATATCTAAGAACTCAATCAGCTTACCTTTATCAATAGCCTTGAACTATATACTATAATCAATAGTGCCATTGAGATATTTTAAAATTCATTTAGCTATTCTCATATGAACTTGTCTTGAAGCTTGCATAAAATGAGATAACAAGGTAACTGAAAACAAAAGGTTTGGCCTGGTTAGAGTCAAATACATCAAACTCCTAGTCAAGCTTCTATATGTGATTGGATTGATAAGATCTCCACAATCTAACTTGGATAATTTTTCATTCGGCATTAGAGGAGTAGAAATAGATTTACATCTTTCCATTTGAAACCTCTTCAATAAATTCCTTGCATATTTGGATTGTGATAGAAAATTCCCATCTTGAGAATGAGTTATTTCCATGTATAAGAAATAGCTCATTTCACTTAAATCGAACATTTCAAACATCTTGCTCATTTTTCCTTTAAACTTCATGATTAATTCTTCATTGTTGCCTATACAACATAAATTAAGAAAATCAACAGTTGATTGCCTTTGTCCCTCTTGATTCACATGGTTATTTAGTTTTCACTTTAACGAAATTCTTATTGAATGAGATAACTATCTACTTTTCCATACCAGATTCAAGGTGCCTATTTAAGGCCATGTAAGGTTTTATAAAGTTGATAAACATACTCTTCCTTGCTTGCAACAACATAACTTTGCAGTTGTTCAACGTATATTTTTTCTTGCAATTTCCTATTTAGAAACGCCGACTTAACATCCATGCGGTAAGTTTTCCACTTAAATTGAGTAGCAAAAGTCATTAAAAATCTGATTGTATTATGCCTACCAGCTGGAGCAAATGTATGATTGAAATCAACACCAAATTGATGGGTATATTCTTTTACAACTAACCTAACCTTCAATTTGTTTACAGACCCATCAAGATTTACTTTAACTTTTAAATCCATTTAAGACCTATAACATTTTTATTTTCAAGCTTAAGAACTAAGCTCTATGTCAAATTTTTTTTAATCATGTTTATCTCTTCATTCATTGTATTCACCCATCTTGCATCCTTGATAGCATCTTCATAGTAATCAGGTTTTGTAATAGCAAAATTACATTTTTCATAGATTTTAGTCAAATTTCTAAATTTTGTTGGAGCATCTTCATCACCATCCTTTTTCATGTGTTTCTGACCATTGCCATTTAAACTATAGTCTTGACTTTCAGTTGTTTTCATAGTTGTGACATATTGATTTAAGCTTTGATCGTGTTGTTTCACTTGCTCATTTTCCTAATTCTAGTATGCATTTTCATATACAACATCTTTATTAATAATTATGCCTTTTGTCTTCAAGTTATAAATTCTATATCCCTTGGCCATAGCTACATATTTTAAAAAAATACCCATCTTAAATTTTTGCTTCATTTAACTTCTCCTTACTATTGGAATGTGAACATAGCAAATAGAGCTAAAAATTCTGAAATGCTTGACTGATAGCTTCATTCCATTCCATGCCTTTATTGATGTCATACCATTCATAGCTCTTAAAGGTAGTTTGTTGAGTAAGCAAATTGCCGCATATATAGCCTTGGCCCAAAACTTATAAGGAAGACCTTTTTCAATCAAGAGATATCTAGCAATTTTGACAATTATCTTATTCTTTCGTTCCACAACCCCATTTTGTTAAGGATTGTAAGGAACAGGTAATTGATTTTGCACTCCCATTTCACTACAAAACATCTTAAATTGACTTGAAGTATACTCTTTTCCATTGTCTGTCCTTAACATTTTTAGTACACAATCATTTCGTAATTCCACTAGTCTTTTAAACTTCTTAAATACCTATAAAACTTATGATTTATGTGTTATGAAATACACTTATGTCATCTGCATCAAATCATCAATAAAGAGAACAAAATAATTATTTTTGCTTAGTGATTTTGTCCTCATAGTTTCACACACATCTGTGTGAACAAGTTTCAATTTAATTTTTGCTCTCTAAGAAGAAGAAGTAGGGTAAGCGTCTTTATGCTGCTTGCCCATTTGACAACCACATATAGTAAAAGGCACTTGAATCTTTGACATCTCTTTGGTCATTTGTTTTTTATACATGGCAGCCTGTGCACTAAAGTGAAAATAGCCATACTGTTTATGCCATAGTCATGAATCATCAATTTTTGCTACAAGTGCACCTTTAACCATTTTTCAATTTAAGGGAAATTATCTATTGACCATGAGAACTTTGACAATTAAGGCACTGTTAGAATCTGAAATATTGCATGCATTATTTTGAACACTATAGAATAATGGTTCTTCATTATTTGAGCAACACTTAATAGTTTTCGTACAAGTGATGGAATATAGAGAATATCATGAATAAATTGCCTTGCCTAGAATAGATTGTAGCTGACCCCTTGTCTTGAGACTCTATTATTTCACCATTTTCCAACCTTACTTTAATCTTGATAGATTTGTCTAGGTTGATGAAGTTAGATTCCTCCTTCGATATGTGACTCATATAGTCGCTGTCCACAAATTATGAACTGGTCGCTGCTCGTTGTAAGCTTTGAGTTAATACATCTTGTATGCATTTAATCTCTTGATATTACATTGCCCTAGCTTCAAAGACTATCCTCCTAGATGTTAGACTGTTCTCTAGCTGATGCAATTAAAAGCTATTACCCAATATATTGTTAATGATGTGGAATTTTTCTATAGGCTTTAAGTCAAAAAATCTATGTATTTATCGTTTGTTTGCATCCATATGGTAAATGACATATTGGGACGAAAAATTTGTCTTGGTTATGAGAAAAATTACTTTGTCTAAGAGTGTCAGTAACTAAAGTTATGTAATCCGAAAGATTTGCAATTTCAGGTTTTGGTTTGACAGACCAGGCAGAAGAATGCAATACCATGATGAGACATGAATTAATAGTATTGCATACCTTGGCAACTGATTTTGCTTCTCCGAAATAAACAACTTCACCCCCAGATAGAAGAAAGAGGTCATCAAACAGAGCAAAGACTTCACTACTCGGCTGATGGATTGCAGAGATGATTGTTCTACCATCCTGAGCAACATTTTTCGGGATTTTTAAACACGAAAAATGCTGAGGCAATTTCTAGGCCGCTTGTAGGTTCATCAAGAAACATAAGTTGAGGTCTAGTGAGAATTTCAAGTGCAATGCTTAGTCTCTTTTTCTCGCCGCCACTGATTCCTCTCATATGCCAGTTTCCGATCAGTCGATCAGCACAATCCTGGAGACCCATTACCATGATTGCTTCTTCTATAATGCCAGTGGTTTCTTCTTTGGTCAAATTGCTTGGGAGCCTCAAATGGACAGAGTAACTTGTGTTTTCTTTCACTGTTAGAGTTCCCAGCAGCACATTTTCCTGCGTTACATAAGCCTGAATTTCATCAGGGATAGTAGAAAACAGAAGCCAATAAATATTGTTCCAAATGTAAATTGTAAATTCTTTGAATTTATTCTAGTTTTATTACTAGGCTTGAAGCCATTAAAAATTTTACAAGTTACTTACAACACCACCATATTCTAGTCTCCTCTTCTTCCCATTGAGAAGAACATTTTCAGTCATGACAACATTTACTGGGAGTCTACCTGCATGAAAAATTAAAGAAGGGAAAAAGAAAGTATATGACTCTGATGATTTAAAGATTAGATGATAAATATTGCACTGTTAAATTAGTACATTTTGGATATTTAAAATATTATATATTTTTAATAATTGAATTTGTATTGAACATACAATGATCTTTAACAAATGCTATTCTTAATACACACACATATTTTAATTTTTAAAAATAAATTTAATTTAATGATTAATATATATAAACACACGCTACATTAAATTTTTTTATATTATCAATTATAACTTGTGATAAGATTGTTAAAAATTTAGATAAATATAAATTAAAAGAGGATCTAAATTCTTTGGAGAACACCGAAATTTTGTGAACACACAAATTTGCATCTATGGGATCATCGTCCGTCGCTATTACTATGTTTCATGTACTATCATTACTTTAAAGGACATTATGTTTTCAAAATCGTACGCACACTGAGTTTGTGAACGAAGATCATAGAAAAATGTTGAAGTTTGTAAAATAATGAAGATTTTCTGTGTTATGAACAATTATGTTGTGTTTGCGGGGGAGAGGTCTTACATGCAAATGCATCAAGTAAGGGTGATTTTCTACAGCCAGAAGGACCAGTAATCGCAAAATCCTGCCAGGTTCAGCAGAGCCAGAGAGACCATTAAGCAATCTTCTCGTAGGTCCATTGCCAAAGTTTGGCAGCACCGCCGTCAGGTTTTCTCAAACCAAATACATCGCCCCTTCTTCTCTTCTTCTTGACAAACCCGCCACTCCGGAATCTGTCGCACAACCAGCACCATGTTCACCAGTAGCAGCAGTCTACTCTGTCTCCATTGATGACTAACTTTCTTTGAAGAAGAACTTGTTAAAATAAAAAGAAGAGATGAAACAACATCTATGGCTACAAAGAAGTGAAAAACCTGAAGCTTTGCCGCCAAAAGTTGCAAAAGTTGCAAAAGTTTTTATTACGAGAGAGGCGAATATATAGAAAAAATAACGGTCGTGATATTTCTACTAGGTTGATAAGAAATTGAAGTGAATATGGTCAGTGGTTAGTAACAAAGCTTGTTCAGCAATTACTATCGCCATTAAACCTGTTATCAATGCTTTCATAAATAAGTATGCAGGGAGGAAGACAAGAGAGTGAGAGTACGAAACTGCTTGCTTTATTTTTTAACGTTTTTTAGGGATATTTGTAAATTATGAGCTCTTGCACAATTTCGATCAACTCTCCAACGGCCAACGACTATTACAAGTCTACTTCTCTGCTGGCAGTCTGAAGTATTATACTCTTACTGCTCCTTCTTGTTCGTATAAGGAAATCCATATCTGGCATTATACATATTCTTCTCAATTTTTTTTTTCTAGCTATGTTTTGGCTGTCCTGGCGAAACATTTTCATGTATGTGCATAGGCAACATTGTATGTATAGAGTGGTTAGTTATTGAACATGAAAATTTGAACGTGACTCTACGTAAAATTACTGTCAAGCCTCGAATGCCTACACTTGATAATGACTATTTATGTTTGTTGGGTACTAATATTAAAAGCTTTTCAAGTAGAAGTAGGACAAAGATGAACTGAAGAGAGAGCTAGATCCATGTATTATACAAGTTTGGAACTGTACATAGACGACATTTTTTTGTTATTTAATTGGGTATTTGCATCACATAATGAGAAATGGATAGCTGTCAACGAAAACAAAGAATCCTAATTATCAATTTGAAAATCATAAAGTCGACCCCATGAACAAATCTCTCGTATCCTACGCATGAATTACAAAACTGTATAAATATCTATATAAAGATTCAATTTTCTTATTACAATAGTTACTATATTTGTTAATATTAAATTAATATATATGTGATGCCAAATTTTGTTGAATGAACATATAATGATGTAGTATATTCATTGCATCTAAGTTTTATTACCGCACATACAATAATTATTTGCGGTCCCTTATAGAAACTTTAGGCAACAATCACCTATAAATATATGCTCCTGACAACTGAGCTCGTAAATATACATTATTATCAAGAAAAAGAGAATCAAGTAGGCAATTAAATCAAGAAGAGCCTGAGAGAGAAAAGGAATAATTTTATGTTAACCATAGTGTTGTTCATTCATTTGAATGTTGTTGAAATTTTATTTGATTGGAAAGTGATTCATATACAATTATTTTGATCTAATTGCCTTTTTCTTTAATTAGAAAGAAATTGGTTTAAAAAATAATAATGAAAAAGACACAAGTAAATTTAACCCAAAATTAAGAAATTTGTAAAAAGTTCATCAAAAAAATAGGAAATAAATAAATGGTGTTGTTCTAAAAATATTACTTTTCTTTATCATCAAGTATAAGTAATTTAAATTCTTTTCTTCTCTCTATTGTTTCACAAATATTACTTTCCTTTCTCATGAGGTAGAAGTAATTTGAATCCTTTCCTTCTCTCACTAAGGTTCTAATCTTCCTATAGAAGTTAATAAAAAGAAAACCTTCTAATGTGTATATAAATTGCTAACTTGTAGCTTTTTTTACTCGACTACATAAAATTTAAGGTTACAAATTAATCATCTTCTCATTTTCAAAATTCTCAAAATAGAAGGCAATTAACATTTTAAGAGCATTATCCTCCATTTCGGTATAGTTTCTAATTTTCATGTATTAATTATCTTAGTTCTTTTATTAAGATGATGATGTGTTTAAGAATATTTTGTATTTATTGTGATGGATAAGTGTTAAACAAATAGGTTGATTGATAGAATATAACAAAATTATACATTTGATCAATATCCCACTCATGCAAACTATTTCTCAATGTATTTTTATCATTTACTGGCGTTATTTTTTATTATTTTAAATTTTATTATTGGATTCTATTAATTTTTAGAATGGTAGTGAAGGGTGAAGATATTTCTGTAAAGAAACTAATACAGTTTTGGCCCCATCCAACTCCCACAAAATATTTTAACAGCTAAAAATGTGTCAATACAACTAAAAATTCCTCTATTGCTCTTCTTAAGCTTCAAGTCTTAAGATCACAAATAGATAGTTGAAGATACTACTCCCTGCTTTTATGATTTTTTTTAGCTAAACCTACGTATTTATACATTGCTCTCTTTTACGTAATCTATAAATCTTGTAATTTTATATATTGTTCTCTTGTCTTTCATAGTCAACAAATTCTTCTTCAGTTCAACATGAGCACCCAAGACGTCATCCTAAAAGGTAATCATCAATTATAATACGATAATAATATAAAATGAAAATATGTGAATCATTGAAAAATTTTCACTTATTGCTCGAAATTTAAACTGTGATTGTTGATGCATAAATTATAAATTAATATTGTGTTTATTGTTTTATCTTTTTTTAGGAAGGAATGCTTCACCCAGTCATTACTTGTTTAAAATTGATTCCTTTTCTTTGTTATCAAAGGCTTCAATAGATAATTTAATCACGGATGAATTCGAAGTCGGTGGCTTCAAATGGTATATATATATTTTTTCTCATGCTCAATATGTGTAAATTATAAAATGTATGCAAGTATATCTCTTCACAACTTTTCTTATACTAGGTGTGGAATTGCATTAAAATGTCACTTTAAGATGCTGCGTGTGTTGTTTGTTTATAAAAATATTCTTAATTTAAAAAATAAATAATCTATTAATTAACTTACTTGCTATAACAGGAAAATGTTCATCTACTTTAATGGGGACAAGAGTTATAAGGTGACAGATTATATTTCCATTTATCTGCAATTAGCAGATACAACTTCATTCCATATTGGATGGGAAGTAAATGTGATAATCAATTTTTTTATATTCAATCATCACCAGAACAAATATTTTGGTCATCAAGGTACTAACTTGACAACTTTAATAGTAACTATGCGTTATTATGTGTCAACATTTTATGTGCTTAATTCTGAGGTAAGTTTCACTGGCTAATTACACAAATATCTATTTTCTCATGCTCAATGTTACATTTTTATGATGTAGACGGGAGAGTTCAACGTTTCCATGCAATGAAGAGACGATGTGGTATCTCCAAATTCATTGATTTGAAAACATTTAATGATCCTTCAAATGGATACCTTTTCAATGATGAATGTGTCTTCGGTGCTGAGGTTTTTGTTGTCAAAAATATTTTTAGAGGAGAATACTTATCAATGTTGAATGAGCCTCCCACCTATTACTATTCTTGGAAAAAAGAAAGTTTTTCAACTTCAAATAAAGAATATTACACATCTGAATCATTTGGATGTTACAACTGGTATATTAATATCTAATTTTAATAATCTATAAATGTTTACTTCTCTTTATTACACATATTAATACATTAATTGATGCATTGTAGGGAACTTGTATTGTACCCCAAAGGAAATTTAGAAGGCAAGGGCAACTGTGTTTCAGTATTTCTTGGTGTGTCTAAGTCATCTAATCTTCCAAACATTAAATGTTTGGCAAAAATAATTATCCGTGTCAAAAACCAAAAAAATGGAAAGGACATTGAATTTACAGGTGAGATTGAGCTAAAAATACACTTTTTAATCTAGTGTTGCACATATATAAATATTTATAATAAGTGCAATTGTAATGTTTAATATAATTTTTTGTTCTTTTTAACATTTTCTTTTTTCCTTCTTCTAGGTGATTACCTTTATACACCTTCTAATCGAGCCTTTGGACGCGGGATGTTCATGCCATTGGCGAAACTAATGGACCCAAATCAAGGATACTTAGTGGATGACACTTGCATTATTGAATGTGAAGTTACATTGATTGGAGTGGTTTTGGTTGAGTGATCATTAATCATTTAATTAGCAGTTATTATGTAATATTTTATATTGTGATGTTAAATTGGTACTTGGAAGCTTGATTTCTATACTAAATAAATTGTCTCATAGATAAAAATGAAGGAATAAAAATCTAATTGATTGGACTTATTTGTGCCTATGTCTTGGGTTTAGATTTTTCAATAAAAATCTAAAGATATTGATTACATTTTGAATCTACTAAAAGAGTACAACAACCATTTGGATAATTTGCCCAAATAAAAGTAAAAATTCAATGCTTAAGAAAGAAGAAATTTTCTTATGCTATAACGGTATTGGTTATCTGTTCATTACTTACGGAGCTTTTGTGAGAATTGATGTCACAAAAAAATAGACTAGTTTTTCTTTCTTATACCTAATTTTCAACATTATGTTGTAAAGTTATTGCACAGATGCTTTATATGTTTTCTTGTTTTGGATTTTTTATTTGTCCAAATAGCCAAGATTAAGGAATCTTTCTTCTTCTTCTCATTTTGTTTTATTTGTATGGAATAAATATATATGTAATTTATATATATATGAAAAGCACAAAATTGCAAATAAATATCAATGAAGTTTCAATGTATATATTCAGTATTACTACTTTTGAGATATAATTTTTTAAATATATAGCATTATCCCTAAATAAAATGTTATAAAAAAATAGATTTTAATTTTTATAAATACAAATCATGTATAGGTATCACAAAGACTCTTTAAAATTTAAATAAATTTACATGAAAGAAAGTTAGACTCTTTTTATTCCTTCTTGTTCGTATAAGAAAATCTATATCTGGCATTATACATATTCTTCTCAATTTTTTTTTCTTGCTGTGTTTTGGTTACTTTGGTGAAACATTTTCATCTTTGTACAAAGACAACTTTGAATGTATAGAATAGTTATTTATCAAACATGAAAATGTGAAAGTGATCCTATATAAAATTACTATCAAATCCTCAAATTCATATACTTGATAATGACTAATTATGTTTGTTGGGTGCTAATAGTGAAAACTTTTCAAATAGAAGTAGGACAAAAATGAATAGAAGAGAGAGCCAAATCCACTATATTATACGAGTTTGGAATTGTACGTAGACAATATTATTGTGTTATTTAATTGGGTAGTTGCATCAAAGAAAGAGAAATGGATAGCTGCCAATGAAAATATGAACCTCAATTATTGATTTAGAAATCATGGAGTCAGCCACATGAACAAATCTCTCATATCCCACGTATGAATAACAAAACTATATAAATATCTATATAAAAGTTCAATTTTCTTATCACAATTGTTACTATATTTGTTAATATTAAATTAATATATATACGAAGCCAAATTTTGTTGAATGAACATACAATAGTATAGCATATTTGTTGCATCAATGTTTTATTAACATAAATACAATAATTATTTGTGGTTACTTATAAAGACTCTATGACGCAGTGTGGTGGCATAATGTAGTTAAAAAATCAGTTAATCTTAAACATAAAAATGATAAACTTCTAAAAATTTGAGAGAACGAAATTTTAATTATTCTAATCGTTATATTGAAAATAAGAAAATAACATTTGTATATTAGTTTTAAAACATAAAGTCATAAAGAATAGCGAAAATATTCTTAATTCCAATATATATAGTAAAACGGCCCCGAAACATGTCAAAATATGAATTTTTTACCATTAAAATGACCTCAAATGGACAAATTTAGGGTTGACACATTAAAGAGCTCGAAAAGAGCTTTTTGTTAATATATTTTACATTTCGTAATTATTCTTAAATCAAAATTTGGTAGTCAAAAGTAGTCGATCATCACTCTAGGCTACAATCGCCTATAAATGTATGTTGTTGATGACCCAGTCCATAAATATACATTATTATTAATGAAAAGAGAATTGAGCTGGCAATTAAATCAAGAAGAGTCTAAAAGAGAAAAGGGATATTTTTATATTAACCATAGTGTTGTGTGTTTAATTTTAAATATAGTTGAAATTTTATTTGATTGAAAGTTCACAAAAAATATAGGAAAGCAATAAATGGCATTGTTTTAAAAATGTTACTTTCCTTTATAATCAAGTATAAGTAGTTTAAAATCTTTCCTTTTCTCTATTGTTTCACAAGTATTGCTTTCCTTTCTTGTTAGGAATAAGTAATTCGAATCCTTTCCTTCTCTCATTATGGTTCTAATCTTCGTAAAGAAGTTAATAAAAAGAAAGTCTTCTAATATGTATATAAACTACTAACTTTTAGCTTTTTTTACTCAATTGCATAAAATTCGAGATTGCAAATTAATCAACTTCTCATTTTCAAAGTTTTCAACATATTACACTTCAAGAGCATCATCCTCCATTTCAGTATGATTTCTAATTTTCATTTATTAATTACCTTAGTTGTTTTATTAACGTGATGATGTGTTTAAGAATATTTTGTATTTCTTGTTATGGATAAGTATTAAACAAATAAGTTGATTGATAGAATCTAACAAAATTATAAATTTGATCAATATTCTACTCATGCAAACTATTTCTTAATTTAATTTTATCTTTCATCAATAATATTTTTTATTATTTTAAATTTTATTATTGGGTTCTGTTGATTTATTGAATGGTAGCGAAGGGTAAGATCTCTCTATAAACAAACTAGCATAGTTTTGGCCCTTTCCAACTCCCACATAAAATTTTAGACACTAAAAAGTCCACCATTGTTTACTCTTTTCAAGCTTTAAGTCTTAAGATCACAAATTCATAGTTGAAGATGCTGCTCCATACTTTCATGATTTGTTATTAGCTTATACCCACATAGTTGTACATTGCTCTCTCTTACGTAGTCTATAAATCTTTTAATTTTATATACTCTTCTCGTCTTTCTTAGTTAACAAATTCTTCCTTAGTTCAACATGAGCACCCAGGACTTCAATGGAGGCGCTATCTTAAAAGGTAATCGTCAATTATAATAGAATAATAATATGAACTGAAAATATGTGAATCATTGAAAAATTTTACTTACTGCTCAAAATTTAAACTATGATTGTTCCACAAACATGAATATTATATATATATTTGATGCAAAAATTATAAATTAATACTGTGGCAATTATTTTATCTTTTTGTAGGAAGGAATGCTCCACCCAGTCATTACTTGTTCAAAATTGATTCCTTCTCTTTGTTATTAAAGGCTTCAATAGAAAATTTAACCATGAACGAATTCGAAGTTAGTGGCTTCAAATGGTATATATATATTTTTTCTCATGCTTGATACATGTAAATTATAAAATATTAGCAAGTATATCTCTTTGTTGCTCTTGTTATACCAAGTGTTCAAGAAATCCTCTCTCTAAAATGCCACATTCAGATGTTGCATGTATTGTTTATTTATAAAACTATTTTCAATTTAATAAATAAATAATCAGTTAATTAACTTACTTGCTATAACAGGAAAATGTCTATCTACTTTAATGGGAACAAGAGTGACGAGGTGACAGATCATATTTCCATTTACCTACAATTAGTAGATATAACTTCTCTTCCTATTGGATGGGAAGTAAATGCGATAGTCAATTTTTTTATATTCAATCATAATAAGGACAAATATTTTGGTTACCAAGGCATTAACTTCACAACTTTAATAGTAGCCATGCGTTATCATGTGTCAACATTCTATGTGCTTAATTTTGAAGAAGGTTTCACTTGCTAATTATAGAAACATCTATTTTTTCATACTCAAGGTTACATTTCTATGTGCAGATGGGAGAGTTCAACGTTTTCATGCAATGAAGAAAAGATGCGGTGTTGCCAAATTCATTGACCTGAAAACATTTTCTGATCCTTTAAATGGATATGTTCTAAATGATGAGTGTGTCTTTGGTGCTGAGATTTTTGTTGTCCAAAATGGTTTTAAAAGGGGATACTTATCAATGATGAAAGAGCCTCCCACTTGTTACCATTCTTGGAAAATTGCAAGTTTTTCAACTTCAAACAAAGAATTTTACAAGTTTAAATTATTTGGATGTTACAATTGGTATAAATAATATTTGTTGCCAGTAATTTATAGATTTTTACTTCTCTTTATTACACAAATTAACACATTAGTTGATTGATGTATTGCAGGGAACTTATACTTTACCCCAAAGGAAATATGGAAGGAAAAGGCAATTGTATTTTGGTATTTCTTGATTTGTCTGAACCATCTGATGCTTCGACTATTAAATGTTTGATAAAAATTATTGTTCATTTCAAAAACCAAAAGAATGAAAAACACATTGAATATACAGGTGAGATTGTGCTCAAAATACACCATTTAGTCTAATATTCCATATATAAAAACATTTATAATAAGTGCAATTGTTATGTTTAATATAATTTTTGTTCCTTTTAATATTTTCTTTTTTCATTCTCTTAGGTGATAACCTTTATACACCCTCCAAGCGAGCCTTTGGATGTGGGATGTTCATGCAATTGGCAGAATTGATGGACCTCAATCAAGGATACTTGGTGGATGACACTTGCATCATTGAATGTGAGGTTACATTGATTGGAGTGATTTTGGCTAAGTGATCATAAGCTGTTTAATTAGCAATTATTATGTAATGTTTTATGTTGTGATGTTAAATTGGTACTTGAAAGTTTGATTTCTATGCTAAACAAATTGTCTCATAGACAAAAATGAAGGAATAAAAATCTAATTGATTGGTTCCATTTGTGCTTATGTTTTGGGTTCAAATTTGTCAGTAAAAGTCTAAGATATTGATTGCATTCTAAATCTACTAAAAAAGTGTAGTAGCCATTTGGTTAATTTTCCTAAATAAAAGTTAAAATCCAATGCTCAAGAAAGCAAAAATTTTCTTATGCTATGACACTACTGTTTATCTGCTCATTGCTTACGTAGCTCTCGTAAGGATTGGTGTCACAAAAAAGGACTAATTTTTCTTGATTGGTGTCATAAAAAAAAAAAAAAATTTCTATCTTATGCCTAATTTTCACCATTATATTGCAAAGTTATTGCACAGATGTTTCATATGTTTTATTGTTTTAGGCTTTTTATTTGTCCCAATAGTCAAGATTGAGGAATCTTTCTTCTTCTTCTCATCCATTTTATTTGTATGGAATAAATATATATGTAGTTTTATTATCAATATATATGAAAAGAATAGAATTGCAAATAAATATCAATGCAGTTTTAATGTATATATTTATTATTACTCTTTTTGAGATATAACTTTTCAAATATACAACATTATCCCCAAATAAAATGTTATAAAAAATAGATTTCAATTTTTATAAATACAAATCATGTATAGGTATCACAAAGACTATTTAAAATTTAGATAAATTCACATGAAAGAAAGTTAAACTCTTCCTATTCCTTTTTGTCCGCATAAAAAAAAATATATATCTGGCATTACACATATTCTTGTTAATTTTTTTCTTGTTGTGTTTTGGCTGCCTTAGCCAAACATTTTAATGTATGTAAAAAGACAACTTCGTTTGTATAAAATGGCTATTTATCGAACATGAAAATGTGAAAGTGGTCCTATATAAAATTACTGTCAAGTCCTCAAATTCTTACACTTGATAATGACTAATTATGTTTGTTAGATACTAATATTGAAAGCTTTTCAATAGAAGTAGGACAAAAATGAACTGAAGAGAGAGCCAAATCCACTATATTGTATGAGTTTGGAACTGTACATAGACAACGTTATTGTGTTATTTAATTGGGTAGTTGCATCAAAGAAAGAGAAATGGATAGCTATCAGCAAAAATATAAAATCTCAATTATCGATTTGGAAATCATGAAGCCAGCCCCATGAACAAATCTCTCATATTCCACACATGAATCACAAAACTATATAAATATCTTTATAAAAATTCAATTTTCTTATCACAATTGTTACTATGTTTATTAATATTAAATTAATACATATATGAAGCCAAATTTTGTTGAATGAATATACAATAATATAGCATATTCATTGCATCTATGTTTTATTAACATAACTATGATAATTATTTGTGGTTACTTATAAAGACTCTATGGCGCAGTGTAGTACCATAATCTTGTTGAAAAATTGATTAGTCTTGAACGTAAAAATAATAAAGTTCTAAAAACTTGAGAGAAAGAAATTTTAATTATTCTAAACGTTGTATTGAAAATAAGAAAATAATATATGTACACTGACCTAAAAACATAAAGTCATAAAGAATACCCAAAATATTCTTAATTATGATACATATAGTAAAATGGCCCCAAAACATACCGAAATAGAGATTTTTAACCATTAAAATAACTTCAAATGAACAAATTTGGGTTGACACATTAAAGAGCTCAAAAAGAGCTTTTTGTTAGTATATTGTGCATTCCATAACTCTTCTTGGATTAAAAGTTATGGTATCTGAAAATTTGGTAATAAGAGTAGTTGATCATCACTCTAGGCTACAATCGACTATAAATGTGTGTTGTTGACAACTCGGTCCATAAATATACATTATTATGAACGAAAAGAGAATCGAGCTGGCAATTAAATCAAAAAGAGTCTAAAAGAGAAAAGGGATATTTTTATGTTAACCATAGTATTGTGTGTTTAATTTTAAATGTAGTTGAAATTTTATTTGATTGGAAAGTGATTGGTTTAAAAAATAATAATGAAAAAGATACAAGTAAATTTGACATAAAACTAAAAAAATTTGTGGAAAGTTCATAAAAAATATGGAAAAGCAATAAATGGCATTGTTTTAAAAATATTACTTTCTTTTATCGTTAAGTATAAGTAATTTAAATTCTTTCCTTTTTTCTATCGTTTCACAAGTATTGCTTTCCTTTCTTATGAAGTATAGGTAATTCGAATCCTTTCCTTCTCTCATTATGGTTCTAATCTTCGTAGAGAAGTTAATAAAAAGAAAGTCTTCTAATGTGTATATAAACTACTAACTTCTAGCTTTTTTTACTCAATTCCATAAAATTCAAGATTGCATATTAATCAAGTTCTCATTTTCAAAGTTTTCAACATATTACACTTCAAAAGTATCATCCTCCATTTTAGTATGATTTCTAATTTTCATTTATTGATTACTTTAGTTGTTTTATTAACGTGATAATGTGTTTAAGAATATTTTGTATTTATTGTGATGAATAAATGTTAAACAAATAAGTTGATTGATAGAATCTAATAAAATTATACATTTGACTAATATTCTACTCATGCAAATTATTTCACAATTTAATTTTATCTTTCATCAATATTATTTTTTATTATTTTAAATTTTATTATTGGATTCTATTGATTTATTGAATGGTAGCAAAGGGTAAGATCTCTCTGTAAACAAATTGACATAGTTTTGGCCCTTTCTAACTCTTACATAAAATTTTGGACATTGAAAAGTCCACCATTGTTTACTCTTCTCAAGCTACAAGTCTTAAGAACAAAAATAAATAGTTGAAGATTCTGCTCCATACTTTCATGATTTGTTATTAGCTAATACCTATATATTTATACATTGCTCTCTTTTACGTGGTCTATAAATCCTTAAATTTTATATATTGTTCTTTAATCTTTCTTAGTCAACAAATTCTTCTTCAGTTCAATATGAGCTCCCAAGACTTCAATGGAGGCGCCATCTTACAATGTAATCATCAATTATAATACAATAACAATATGAATTGAAAATATGTGAATCATTGAAAAATTTCATTTACTACTCGAAATTTAAACTTAGGTTGTTCCACAAATGTGAATAGTATATATATATTTGATGCACAAATTATAAATTAATATTGTGGCTATCATTTTTTCTTCTTTTAAGAAGGAATGCTCCACCTAGTAATTACTTGTTCAAAATTAATTCCTTCTCTTTACTATTAAAGGCTTCAATAGAGAATTTAATCATGGACGAATTCGAAGCTGGTAGTTTCAAATGGTATATATATATTTTTTCTCATGCTTGATATGTGTAAATTATAAAATATAAGCAAGTATATCTCTTTGCTACTCTTGTTATATTAGGTATTCAAGAATTCCTTTATTTGAAATGCCACTTTGAGATGCTGCATGTGTTGTTTGTTTATAAAAACATTTTCAATTTAACAAATAAATAATTGATTAATTAACTTACTTGCTGTAACAGGAAAATGTCTATCTACTTTAATAGGGACAAGAGTAACAAGGTGATAGATTATATTTCTATTTACCTGCAATTAGTAGATATAATTTCTCTCCCTACTAGATGGGAAGTAAATGCGATAATCAATTTTTTTATATTCAATCATCACAAGGACAAATATTTTGGTCACCAAGGTACTAACTCCACAACTTTAATAGTAGCTATGCATTATTATGTGTCAACATTTTATGTGCTTAATTTTGAAGAAAGTTTCACTAACTAATTGTAGAAACATATATTTTTTCATACTTAATGTTACATTTTTATAATGTAGATGGGAGAGTTCAACATTTTCATGCAATGAAAAGAAGATACGGCATTGCCAAATTCATTGACCTAAAAACATTTTCTGATCCTCTAAATGGATATGTTCTAAATGATGAGTGTGTCTTTGGTGCAGACATTTTTGTTGTCAAAAATGTTTTTAGAGGAGAATACTTATCAATGATGAACGAGCCTTCCACGTGTTACCATTCTTGGAAAATTACAAGTTTTTTAACTTTAAATAAGGAATTCTACGAGTTCAAATTATTTTGATGTTACAATTGGTATAAATAATATTT
Source organism: Khaya senegalensis (assembly GCA_032402905.1). NCBI lineage: Eukaryota > Viridiplantae > Streptophyta > Magnoliopsida > Sapindales > Meliaceae > Khaya > Khaya senegalensis. The sequence goes on along the minus strand of CP135552.1, from coordinate 1,242,004 downwards.
GTTTCTAATAATTCATGGATTTTTACTTCTTTTTATTACATAAATTAACACATTAGTTGATTGATGTATTGCAGTAAACTTATACTTTAACCCAAAGGAAATATGGAACAAAAAGGCAATTGTATTTCTATACTTCTTGATTTGTCTCAGCTATGTAATCCTCCAACTATTAAATATTTGACAAAAATCATTATTCATGTCAAAAACCAAAAGAATGGAAAACACATTGAATTTAGAGGTGAGATTGTGCTCAAAAGACACCTCCTAGTCTAATGTTCCATATATATAAATATTTATAATGAGTGTAATTGCAATGTTTAATATAATTTTTGTTCCTTTTAATGTTTTCTTTTTTCATTCTTTTAGGTGATTACCTTTATACACTTTTTAACCGAGCCTTTAGATGTGGGATGTTCATGCCATTGGCAAAATTGATGGACTTGAATCAAGGATACTTGGTAGATGACACTTGCATCATTGAATGTGAAGTTACATTAATTGGAGTGATTTTAGCTAAGTGATCATAAGCCGTTTAATTAGTAGTAATTATGTTAAATTGGTACTTGGAAGCTTGATTTCTATGCTAATAAATTGTCTCATAGACAAAATTGAAGGAATAAAAATTTAATTTATTAGACCCATTTGTGCCTATGTTTTAGGTTTAGGTTTTTTAGTAAAAATCTAATATATTGATTGCATTCTATATATGCTAAAAGAGTATAATAACTATTTAGTTGATTTGCCTAATAAAAGTCAAAATCCAATGCTCAAGAAAGCAAAAATTTTCTTATGAAATGATGGTATTGGTTATAGGCTCATTGCTTGTGTAGCTCTCATGAGGATTGGCATAAAAAAAAAAAGACTAGTTTTTCTTTCTTATGCCTAATTTTTACTATTACGTTGCAAAGTTATTACACAGATGCTTCATATGTTTTATTATTTTGGGTTTTTTATTTATGCCAATAGTTGAGATTGAGGAATCTTTCTTCTTCTGCTTCTTATCCTATTTTATTTGTATGGAATAGATCTATATGTAGTTTTATTATCCATATATATATATATATATATATATGAAAAGCACAAAATTGCATATAAATATCAATGTAGTTTCAATGTATATATTCGGTATTACTCCTTTTGAGATAAAACTTTTCAAATATACTACATTATCCTTAAACAAAATATTATAAAAAATAGATTTAAATTTTTATTAAATGCAGATAATGTATAGGTATCATAAAGACTGTTTGAAATTTAGATAAATTTACATGAAAAGAAAATTAGGCTCTTCATGTTCCTTCTTAATCATATATGAAAATCTATATTTGGCATTATACATATTCTTTTCAATTTCTTTTTTCTTGCTGTGTTTTGGCTACCTTGGCGAAACATTTTGATGTATGTATAAAGACAACTTTGTATGTATAAAATCGTTATTTATTGAGCATAAAAATGTGAAAGTAACCTTATATAAATGTAACATCCTGAAAATTTAAGTATTTAACGGACCCCTTATTATAATCATATTAAAATGTATGTGATAAAGGTATTAGATTAGAGTAGAGAAATATAAAAGAGAAGTTTTAGAAATGCGTTTGGAGAAAATTTAATGAAAACAGATACTATTAAATAGAAAGGGCAAAATTATTATTTCAATAAAGTTTCAATTGACCAAGTTAGATGTTGAGGATGTAAATTAGTATAATAAAACGTTTGATATGAAAAGATAGATTTTATAACCTTAAAAATACTAAAATTACTATTTTGAACGAAAATGGATAATTTTACTAAAAAGGGCAAAATGGTCATTGCACCAAGAGTCGGAAGGACTCCACCAGATTTTGATCACCTAGAACTCTTGTAAATATTGTAAATAAGATATAGAAAAAAAATGGAATTGAATTCAGAGGTGATTTGATAAGAAAACCGCCAAAAACGGACGTAAATGATACTTTTTATACCATAGGGGTAAAATGATCGTTTTAAAAGGCATTTGCGAATTCTGTGTACTAAAATATGATGAACTAAAGTGAAAGAATTTAAAAATAATTTGGGTAGTTTTATAATTTTCTTGAAAGTTTAATGTAAATTTTAAGAAGTTAATAGGTAAGAGTATAATTTTTAAAAATATAAAGTTGGATAAGATTTTTTAACTTTTCAAAATTGGATAAAATCAATTTTTTCTTATCTCTCTTATCGTAAGTCATTCTTTCCCTTCTCTTTCAAATTTTTTTTATTTTCTTGAAAAAATCAAGTAAAATCTCATAATCCGTTCGAGTAAATACGTTATCGTAAAAGGAAAAATTATTCTACGCTTTGAGAATTTTACTTTGATGGTAAATTTTTTTATTTTATTAAGTTTTAGTTTATGAATTTGTTGAAAAGTGATTTTAATGGTGGTTTTATGGTTTTAAATGATAATTTAGGTGTTTTTTTAACTTGGATTTGGTATAATTGCTATCAATTTTGGATTTAAAGTAAGAACTCTAAACCGTAATTTGGTAATTTGGTGGTATTGTGAAATTAATGCATAATTTATGAAATTAAATGTTTGGAATGTAGATTGGAGTGAATAGAATTGTGTAAAAGGAAAAAATTTAATTTATATATATTAGGACATATTCAGCCACTGTTCATGCAACACTTAAATGCTTAATTTTGATGTGTTTTAATATGTTTAAATGTGTATAAATATGTTAGAGAATAAAAGAAATTAGTAGGAATTGATTTAGATGTGTAAATTAGAAGAAAAAAAAAATTAAAAATTTTTGATATTGTTAATTGAGGCCTTACTTGCTGATTTTTGAGAGGATTATATGTTAATAATGGTATGGTGAAACAATAGAATTAATTGGACTTGATTTGGTTGGTTGAAAAGGAAGATAAATGAAGAAATGGTAAAATGATAATTTTAATTATTATTTGGATAACCTTAAATGTTGTTTTATAATATATTTATATATATATATATATTTATAAATGTATTGTAAAATATTAAAGTTAGTAGAATTTGACTTGGGTGGATAAAAATGAAAAACATTGAAAAAAGAGTATAATTAGAAATTCAGCTATTAGGGAGTGTGAATAATCATATGAGTTATATTGTGTTATGTTTTGATAAATATATTAATTTATAAATATAGTTATGGAATATACTGAATTAAATCCTATTAATAGAGAATGGGTATGTTTATAAAATTTAAAAGTGTTGGGATGATTTTGATCGGTTATCGAAAATAGATCAATTGTATTGAAATGTGTAATATATTTCGTCAACATCCATCGTCATACCAAGGTATTTTTAAATACCTTTATGGTGTTGTATATTTTAATCATAATGTATGGTATGGTGTTATAGTATAGTACGTATGGAGGATATATTGATATATATATATATATATGTATATGTGTGTGTGTGTGTGTGTGTGTGTGTGTGTGTGTGTGTGTGTTAATATGTATTATTATTTTATTATGATTATTGATTATGGGTACATACACTTGTATTTGTGTGATTTAGTAATGTGTATAAATTCTTTTTAATGTTGGTAAGGAATTATGGGAATGTATTATATATAATTATTATTGTTAATATGAAATTATCGAAATACCCTTAAGAATAGTTAAGGGTAAAGTGGTAATAATTATTATAAAAGAAAATTATATTATTAGAATAATTATGGATCCACATAATTTTCTTATGCACTGACAGAGCCGCTCATGATAGAGCGTAATTATTATTATTATTTTAATTGTGGCTCCTTGAGGGGTAGGTTAAATTTATAGTCGTCCTTATGGTGCCCGATATGGTATGTTGTAACCACAACAGTCCTTTATAGTGCTCTGGGGGGTATGTTGAACCCATGGTAGAAAGCGACTATTTACCATGGTACCTTGAGGGGTATGTAGAACCGATGGTAGAACCGATATTGTACATAATTTGATAAAAGAATAGGTGTGTGTAGGATGAGTATGGTGGCAATGATCTATAGTATACCCCAATTATGACCAGTTTAAAATAAAATGAATTAGAATTAGAGTAGAATAAATGGAATGTACTAAATTATTTTGCTTGCATGCTAGTGTGTGCTACACAGTTTAGTACGTATACTATACTGTTAGAATACGGAACATAATACAAAAATAGAATCTAGACTTTAGACTGAAAAAATAAAATGAACAGAATTAGAATGGTATAGAAATAGAACAAAAAAGAGTGAGAAAAGAAAATATGTAACAGAATGGTTCTGCGTGCTAAAAGATAATGTGTATTGATATTGATAACTGTTGAAAAAGCAATAAGTTGTTACTGAATGATATTGGGAGTGTTCTGATTTTCTTTGCAAGTAGTGTAGTCTATATATATAAGTTAACTTTTATCGAAATTTTTATAAAAATTACTATTTATGTGGTAGAAGTGCTATTTTAGTGAATAGATTAAGTTGAATACATACCTGTTAGAGTTTTGGATTCTTAGTAAGCAATTTTCAATTACTTACCCCTGTGGTTGATTGACTTTTCAAGTATGGTTAGTGGTAGGACGACTCCGAGTGGTTTCTTTGAGACATAACAAGAATTTTGAAATGCAGCATATCATATTTTGTTTTACAAAATTTTGGATATATATTTCAAAACTATAGTTGTAATTTATAAATATGAATATTTTACTTTTATTAGAAAATAAATATTTAATATAATTTTTTTTAATATCTACGGGTTGATTAAATAAATTAAAATTTTGAATATTTAATCTTTATATATATATATATATATATTGGGGTTATGGATTCCACAATAAAATTACTGTCAAGTCGTCAAATTCCTACACTTGACAATGACTAATTATACTTATTGGATACTAATATTGATAATTTTTCAAGTAAAGAAGTAGGACAAAAATAAACTGAAGAGAGAGCTAAATCTATTGTATTATACTAGTTTAGAACTATGCATAGACAACGTTATTATTTTATTTAATTAGGTAGTTGCATCATAGAAAGAGAAATGGATAGTTGCCAATAAAAACATAGAACCTTAATTATCAATTTGAAAATCATAAAGCCAACCCCATTAACAAATCTCTCATATCCCACGTATAAATCACAAAATTGTATAAATATTTATATAAAATTTCAATTTTCTTATCATAGTTGTTATTGTATTTGTTAATATTAAATAAATAGATATGTAAAGCCAAATTTTGTTGAATGAACATACAATGGCATATTATATTCGTTGCATCTAGGTTTTGTTAATATAAATACAATAATTATTTACATTTACTTATCAAGACTTTATGCTACATTCACCTATAAATGTATGCTCTTGACAATCCAACCAAAAATATATATTATCATCAAGAAAAAGAGAATCAAGCAAGCAATTAAAACAAGAAGTGTCTAATAGACAAAAGGGGTAATTTATGTTAACCATAGTGTTGTGTGTTCAATATTGTTAGTTTTAAAGATGAAAATCAGATGACTACAAAGATACCAAACAAGTACTTTTAACTAAAGAAAGAGGGAAGATTGTAGAATAAAAAAAAAAAAAAGCTTGAGAGTTGTGTTAAGGGAATTCTACATGTTGATTCAATAAATTTACATTTAAATATGCTTAAGAATAATTGAAAGAAAAGATCATGGTCCTATATTTTAACCATGAATCAAAACATGATAATAAACTAATTACTTTTAAAAGACTAGGACATGCACGAATTGGAAAACAAACAATATAAGAAAATATGAACATGTTTTAGTTCTAAAGCAACTAACTAATACTTCTTTTACTTTAGGAGATGTAAATTCCAAGTTTCTGCCTTAAAAGCTCGAACTTGCTGTTTGGAAGTGGTTTTGTAAAGACGTCTGCTAGCTAATTTTCAGACTTGTAGTAAATGAGAGTTAACTCCTTTTTCTATACTTACCTTAAAGAAAACAACTTGATTTTGAAATGCTTAGTCTTTTTGTGAAGGACTAGATTGTGAGATATTGTAATTGCCACTTGATTATTCGTAAAAACTTGTGTGCTTTTTACTTGCTTCATGTGCAAATCATATAGAATTTTTCTTAGCCACAATGCCTGATTTACTACTGTTGTTGCAACGAGTTTTGTCTCTTTAGTGGATTGTGCAACAGATTTCTGCTTCTTAGAGCACCATGAGAAAATTCTTGATCCTAGACTGAAACAGTACCTAAAGGTACTTTTCATGTCATCCATTGATCCTTTCCAATCACTATCTAAATATTCAAGCAACTAGAAGTTTTAACACCTTTTGAACTTTACACCATAATCAATAGTGCTTTTAATGTATCTTAACACTCTTTTCGTTGTTTTTAAATGCATTTCACTAACAGAATGTATAAACCAATGTAAGAGACTTACAGTAAATAGAATGTCTAACTTAATTGTAGTGAGTTACATTAAATAACCAATCAAGCTTCTAAAGTATTATTCTTAAACTTTATCAGTGTCATCTTTCTTACTTAAACTAATCTTTTGATTCGTTGGTATGGCTATTTACTTAGTAGAATAAGCAGTATGCTTCTTCTCAATTGGATCAAATAAGAAGCTTTTACATTTCATATTTACTTTAAGAATCCCATATCTAGTGGTGTCATTAATGAGGTAGTACTTATCTTCAAAGGACACTTTAAATCCTTTTTCTATAAGTTGACTTATAATTCATAAATTCTAATCAATATCAAGTATAAAAAAAACATCAGAAATTGTCGTTGTGCCTGAGTTTGTTGTGATTGTAATAGTCCATACTGTTTATATAGAAATATGATTACCATTTTCTATCTTGACTTTTGTAATTACTATGGGCTTCAGATCCTTGAAGAGGTTTTAGTTATATGTCATACGATTTGTATAGCCACTATCTATCAACCAACTTTCACACAACTCCTTACTTGAGAAACGAGTGGCAATAAGAAACTGATATTCTTCCTCTTGGTCAGTTACCTGAGCATCTACTTCCTATTACTAGGTTTTGCTTTTCCAAACTACTGTTTCATGTTTAAGTTGGTTGCATTTAGTACACTTAGCATTAGGTCTTCTCTAGCATTTGAATGAAACATGTCTTTTTTTATTACAATGTTGACAAGGTGGATATTTTCCCTTCAGGTTTCCACTTTTATTCCTAGTGTTGCTCAAATTTATATTTATACCATTTCTTACTTAACCCTTATTTTTTTTTAGCATTTTGATGTTTTATAACTAGGATTTATTCAGCTATTGCATCTTGCCTCATTAGGCTCCTTTGCTCTTATGCTTGCAAAGTATTAAGCAAATTTGCTAAGGTTTTTAATAGATCCTTAATGTTTTCTAAGGTTGTAATGGTGGCTTCATATCTTTTTGGCATAGTAACAAAAATCTTTTCTACAATTCTAGAATCAGAAAGTTAAGAGTTGAGTAATCTAACCTTGTTTGCAATGCTAAAAAGTCAATCTATATAATCTTTGATTGTTTCAAATTCTTTCATTTTTTGCAAATCAAAATCTCTAATTAAATTCAGCATCTACATACCTCTTATTCTTTTATCTCTTGCATATTCTTCTTTGAGATAGTCCTATTTGAATTATAAAAAATAAATTTCAATTTTTATAAATTCAGATTATGTATAGGAATCACAAAGACTCTTTAAAATTTAGATAAATTCACGTAAAAAGAAATTTAGATTAATCTTGTCCCTTTTTGTTTGTATAAGAAAATATATATTTGGCATTTTACATGTTCTTTTCACTTTTTTTTTCTTGCTGTGTTTTGGCTGCCTTGACAAAATATTTTCATATATGTACAAAGAAATCTTTGTATGTTAAAAATAGTTATTTATTGAACATGAAAATGTGATCAGGAACAGCATGTTTTAAGATTGAACCTCTAGCCACTAACACCTTATAAAACTTTGAAGGCTTAGAGTTAGATTTTAGGGTGAAAAAGTATGGTGATTATGGACCTTAGGAGTAAACAATCATAAATCACAAGAATCAAAATAATATTTGTGATACTCTTGAAGGCAAATATCTTTGCCTAAAAAATTTAAAAATAACCATCACCTGACTTAGGTATTTATATTTATGCAGGGACGCTCGAGCGGATGTCAAGCAAAGGTCGAGCGAACTTATCAAATAAGTTAGCCACTCAAGTGTTGGTTAAACAGAGATCAAGCACAAAATCTCTGAAAAATGATCGCTTGAGCGCTAATTGAGCATAGGTCAGGTGTTGGACTTTTAGAAAGAGGTTGCTTAAATGCTAGTCGAGTAAAGGTCGAGCATTAAAGGCCACTCGAACGACTATTGAGTTTAGGTCGAGCATTAGCACTTTGACTTTAGTCCATCATACTTGTTTGTGCACCGATCAAGCACTAGTCAAATACTAAGCTTTTGGAACTCTCTAAACATCTCTTGAAGCATCAAACAAGTTACAAACAAACTCATATATTTTGAAAAACACTAGACACATACTTTTAGTCACAAATGTGTTAACTTAGAAAATCATAACATCTTGAAAATACTTTTCTATTCTAAGAGTTCTAGTTCTTAGTACTTTTTACATTTTTCTAACTTTTTCATTATATGCTTGAGTTGTATGTCATCAAGAAAGAAAGTTTGAGTGAATTTCAATAGATAATCTTGAAGGTTGAGATCAAAATGTCAACAGAGATTGTGCTTGCATTGCCTTTCTTGGTGTTTCCTACATATAAATATATAGATAATGATTGTAATTATGAAAGATCGTTAAAATATCAGTTGTTTGGGTGAATATGTAGTTGGTATGACTAATAGGATGACTGCTGGTGTTATTTTTATTAATAAAATTTGTAAAATTTGTTATTTTTATTAATAAAGAAATAATCAGTATATATAGCTGACAAAATTTAGTTTTAAAGAGTCTGAAAATAATCTTCTTGTATCTTGTTTCAATAAAATGTTGTTGATGTATTTGAGAGAGCTTTTTAAAGGTTAATAGCTAGTGAAATGGATGTAGGATGATTACCAAACCATATAATTCTTCTTGTTTTTACATTTAGTTGATGATTGTTATGTGTTGATTAAACTATTCTTAATTGATTACTTGTTTAACTCTTTATTTAGAAATTCTAAGTGTTAAATTGCTTACTGATCTTGATTGTTAAATTCAGTATTACTTTAAGCTTGATTAATTCTATTCATAGATTAGTGAGTTGAGTGTATTATCAATCCAATAAAGTGGTAGTAGAGTTTAAAAAGTTATTGTTAAAGAAAATGACTCAACCTAAGTTTGAACTTGAAAAATATATGGTGATAATGACTTTAACTTATAGAGGATCAAGATGAGAGCAATCTTAGGCATCAAGGGTTAGAAGATGTACTATTAAAAAAAGGTAAAATGCTATCAACATTGACAGAAAAAGAAAAGAATGAGATCTTGAATAAAGCACACAATATCCAGGTATTAAGTTTGATATATGGGGTGTTAAGAGAAGTCTCAAAGGAGACAAAAGTTACTGACCTTTGGAAGAGGTTAGAGGTTAGGCATATGTCAAAATTTCTGGCCAATAGACTCTATAAAAATAGAAGACTCTATACTTTTGTAATGAAATAAGGTGGATCGATAAAACAACACCTTGATGAATTTAATAGTATAATTTTAGACTTAGAAAACATTGGTGTAAAGATAGAGGATGAAGATCAAGTAATGTTATTGCTAAGCTCTCTCCCTAAGTCATATAAGCATTTTACAGACAAATTAACACTCAGCAAGGAGTTAATCTCAATGCAAGATGTTAAAGCAACTTTGAATTTGAAAGAATTAAAGAAGAGAGATGAAGCCAAAGAAGCATGATAGAGTTAGGCTATTGCTGCAAAAGAAAGATCTGAAAAGAAAAAGAATATAAAAGAGAAGAATCAACAAAGATTAAAATCAAGAAATAAGAAATTTAAATGTTTTCAATGCCATAAGGAGGGACACTTCAAGAAAGATTGTCTTTAAATAAAGAACAAGTAAAAGCAAACTACGAAGGACAATAGAAAGGTTACTGTAGCTTTTAAAGATAGCAGCTTATCCTTAGGTAAAATGTTTGTGGCATTAAAAAAAGGGATAGAAAGACAATGGATTTTAGACTGTAGATCTTCGTTTCATATGTGTCCACACAGAAATTCCTTTATTACCTATAATTCAAGCTATGGAGGTAAAGTTTTAATGAAAAATAATGTAGTCTATACTGTAGTTGAGGTTAAAAATGTCAGGATAAAATTGATTGATGGTTCAGTCTTAAAATTATAAGATGTGAGCCATGCTCCTGAGTTAAAGAGGAGCTTGATATCATTTGAAATGCTTGATAAGTTAAGCTACATAATTAAAATAGAAAAAAGAAAACTGAAGGTGATAAAAGGCTCCATGGTTGCATTAAAAGGTAGCATGATCAATGATTTATATATCTTTAATGGTGAGATAGTAAAAGGTTCAGTATCAGTTTCTGCAACTTCAGAATCATATAAAACCACATTATGGCATCTAAACTTAGGACACATAGGTCATAAGGGATTAAAGGAATTATGCAAGCAGGGTCTACTAAGATCTGATCACATTAAAGAATTGGACTTCTATGAAGAATATGTGCTTGGTAATGTCCGTAGATTCAAGTTTGAAAAAGGAAAACACAATACAAAAAATATTTTAAACTATATTCATTTTGATTTATGAGGGCCAGTGTAAGAAAAATCAATAAGTGGAAGGAGGTATTTCTTATTCTTAATTAATGATTTCTCTAAAAAATTATTGGTGTATATGTTGAAAAAAAGAAATGAAATGTTTGATTGCTTCAAGAACTGGAAAGCATTATTGGAAAAACAAACTAAAAGGAAGGTGAAGGTTCTAAGAACTAATAATCGGCTTGAATTTTATCATAAAAAATTGAATAACTTTTATGAAAAAGAAGGCATAATAAGGCATAAAACAGTTAGAGAGACTCTATAGTAAAATAGGGTGGCTAATAGGATAAACAGGACCATAGTTGAGAAGATAAGATGTATGCTTAGTCATTCAAAATTATCAAAGGCATCTCAAGTAGAGGCAGTGGTTATGGTAGCATATTTGATCAATAAAACTCCTACAAAGTTTCTAAAAGAAAAGACACCACAAGAAATATAGTCAGGCAAGCCTCCTAACTACTAAAAATTGAAGATCTTTAGTTGTCCTGCATACATACAAATTAGGAAGGAAAAATTAGAACTTAGAGTTTTGAAGAGAATTTTTCTTGGGTATCCTAAAGGTGTAAAAGGCTTCAAGATATGATACATTGATCTCAACCCTCCTAGGTGCATAATAAGCATGGATGTTGTGTTTAATGAAGATGCTATATTAAATTCAAATAAGGAAAGTAAATTAAAGAAAATTGTTGATTAGTAGAAGAAGAATGGAAAGAGACTAGAGACTATTCAGATTAAAGTGGAGAAATGAACGTTCAAATTTGATGAAAATGAAACTAAATTAGAATAGGAAACTACAGGTTAACAACAATTATCATATGGATATCAGTTAATAAGAGACAAAACTAAAAGAATAATAAGACCTCATTTTAGGTATGGATATACTGATTTAATAGCACATGCATTTTTTGCCACAGATGAACGCATTGGTGATGAACTAGCCACTTATACAGAAGCCATTCAAGGCAATGAAAAAGAGAAATGGCTTGCTGCAATGAATGAGGATATTGAATCATTACTTTAAAATGGAATATGAAAATTGGTTCCAAAACTAAAAGAAGGGAGAATAGTTGGAAGCAAATGGATCTTTAAGAAAAAAGACAGGAATGTCAAATAGAGATGTAGTCAGGTATAAAACTATACTTGTAGCCAAAAACTATGCACAAAAAAAGGCATAGACTATACAAAAGTCTTCTTTCTAGTATTGAAAAAGTCCCTCTATGGTTTAAAACAATCAATAAGAAAATGGTACATAAGATTTAATGAATTCATGGTCAGAAATGATTATCAAAGAAGCAATTATGACTGCTGTGTTTATCATAAACATGTTAGTACTGAAAAAGCAATATTTGTACTCCTTTACGTAGATGATATGCTCATTGCAAGCAATATGGTGATAGAAATTCAAAAGCTTAAAATGAACCTTAAGGAAGAATTTAAAATGAAAGATCTTAGTGAAGCAAAGTAGACAAGAATAAAAAATGAAGGCATGTTGTTTGTTTCACAGTAAGGATATTTGTGTAAGGTTCTTGAAAGGTTTGAAATGACAAATGCAAAACCTGTGAGCTGCTCTTTAAGAGCTCATTTTAAGCTCTCAACAAATGATAGTCCTAAAATAGATAAGGAGAAATCTAAAATGATCAATGTGCCCTATGCTAATGCAGTTAGCAGTATCATGTATGCCATGATTTGCATAAGGCCTGACATTGCTTATGTAGTAAGCATAGTGAGTAAATACATGGCTAATCCAAGTATAAGGTACTGGAATGCAGTTAAGTGGATTCTCAGGAATCTAAAAGGGATTTTAAGAGTAGGTCTCAAGTTTGAAAATGATGAGAATCATGTGCAAGAATTAGTTATATTTTCACTTTGTTTAATGGTTTTATGTCCTAGAAATCAACTCTGCATCATATAATAGTATTGCCTATAACTGAATCAAAGTATGTTGCTATTACGGAAGTTGTGAAGAAGGCTAAATGGTTGCATGGTTTTTTATGTTAGAGTAGAGAATAAAACCAAAAAAGCTCTATATCAAGTGTGATGGCCAAAGTGAAATACATTTGAATAAAAATCAAATGTATCATGAAAAAACAAAACACATTGATGTGAAATGTCATTTTATTAGAGAAGAAGTTTCAAATGGGATTATTGAATTGGAAAAACTGTATACTGATGAAATGCAGCTGATATGCTGACTAAGACTTTGATAATCTTTAAGTTCAAGCATTGCTTGCACTTAGTTTCTATTAAAGAAGTGATGTAATCATGTAGAAGGAAGTAAGTTCAGCAAACTGATTCATAACCAAGGTAGAGAATTGTAAAAGACAGTTAAGACATTAGTTAGTTGGGTGAATATGTAGCTGGAATGACAATTAGGATGACTACTAGTGTCTTTATCAAAAATATAGAATTTATTATTTCTATTAATCAGGAAGCAATGAGTATATATAGCTAACAAAATTTAGTTTTAAAAAGTCAGAAAATAATTTTCTTATATCTTGTTTCAATAGAATACTGTTAATATATTTGAGAGAGTTTCTTGAAGGTTAATAGCTGGTGAAAGATGTGTACTCTCAAGGTTTGTAATTCTTGCAATACTTGTACATTTTGGCTTGAAGAAATAAAGATGTTTGCTACTGTCTCTTGCTGTGGATGTAGGCTGATTGCCGAACCACATAATTCTTCTTGTTTCTACATTCAGTTGATGATTATTCTGTGTTGATCAAACTGTTCTTGATTGATTGCCTATTTAACTCTTGATCCGACAATTCTAAATGTTAAATTACTTACTGATCTTGATTATTGAAGTCAGTATTAGTTCAAGCTTGATTAATTATATTCATAGATTAGTAAGTTGAGTGCATTGTCGATTTAATAGTAATTGGCATATTTTAAAAATTGCTAGGACTTTAATATCAAAATCAATCATTTTAACCTTTTTTTTTTTCTCTTCCAGGTGAATCCTTGTATACACCCTTGAAACGTAGCTGGGGATTCTTAAAATTCTTGTTATTGGTTAAACTGATGGACCCAAAAAAAGGTTACTTAGTGCATGATATTTGCATCATTAAAGTTGAAATTACATTGCTTAGATTGGTTTTGGATGAGTGATCATAATCTATTGTTAAATTCTATTTATGTTTGATTGAGTTATTTATGTGCCTAATCTTGAAGAAAATTTCACAAGCAAATCATAGAAACATATATTCTCATAATTCATGCTACATTCCTTTGATGAAGCATTTTCATGTAATGAAGACCAGATGTGGTATTGCCAAACTCATTGAACTGAAAATATTTTCAAATCCTTTAAATTGATACCTTATCAATGATGCATGTGTCTTTGGTTCGAAGGTTTTTGTTGTCAACAATATCTTTAAAAGGGAATGATAATCAATGTTGAAGGACCCGTGCACTTATAATCATATTTGAAAAGTTACAAATCTGAATCATTCGGATCTTATGAACCTGAATTATTCGAATGTTACAACTGGTATATAATATTTGTTTTTAATAGTCAATAAACATTTACTTCTTATTATTATAGAAATTAACACATTAGTTGATTGATTTATTACTGAAAAATTTTGCTTTGCCCTCAAGCAAGGGAAACTGTATATTGCTATTGCTTGATGTGTCTTGGCCATCTGATCCTCCATGTTAAAAATCAAATGAATGAAAAGAGCTTTTGCAAAAATATTCAGTGCTGTTAATGAAAATTTTGGTAAAATTTAACCCATATATGACATTGGATTCTATGAATTAGAGATTTATCTCAAAATAATTAGGATTATCACCATTGCATAAGAAAAATTCGCTTTCTTAAGCATTGGATTTTGACTTTTATTTAGGCAAATTAATCAAATGACTATCGTGCTCTTTTAACAAATTCAGACTGCAGGCAATTTATTAGATTTGACTAAAAAATTAAACACAAAACTTAGGCATAAATGGGTCTAGTCGAAGTAGCTGCACACATTCTTAAGTGAAAGATCGAATTCCTTCATTTTTGTCTATTAGACAAATTGTTTAGCATAGAAATCAAACTTCCAAGTACCTTTTTAACCTCACAACATAAAACATTACATAATAACTGCTAATTAATAAGGAAAGTTAAAGGTGTTTGACAATGGATTATGATCACTAAGTTAGAACCATTCCGATCAATTTAACTTCAATTTCAATGACATAAATGCCATTCACCAAGTATTCTTCTTTTGGGTCCATCAATATCATAACATTCTTCATATGTATAAATCACGAATAAGTATTATAAATGATATAACTATTTATACAGTAAAATCTCTCTATAGTGATATTTTATATAAGAATAATCTTTACGTAGTCAAAAAAAATTTTGATCCCAATTATTCATATAGTAAGACCTCAATTTATTTTAAAATGCAATCTTTATCGAATTTAATGTTAAGTTAATTTTGAGTTAAATTTTAGAAACTCCAGTTAATCATTTGTACCTCTATGCACCTTAAAATTTAGAGGCATCAAAATTGAGGGAGGGAAAAAGTAACATTATTGTTCGGTTCAATGTCTCAATCAAAAGAGTCAAAAAGGCAAAGCTATTCTTATTATTTGTTTCATGATCGGTTACCAAAAGTGATACATTGATAATTGGGTGCAAAATATGTTATGTAAAGGATATTTAATCATCTTCTTTTTTTTTTTTTTTTTCTATTAGCAAGGTGGATTGTCAATAATTTCCCTATGCATTAAGAAAATGTCTAGAAAAGAATTTCAAACGTATTCATGCAATTCAAATTCATGAAGTGATTATGATAGTTTTCTTTGCATTATAGTGTGCATTAAAGTCTCACCCACCTCATTTACAAATGCAAATAATAATATTTTCTTACACTAGTCTACTAAGAAATCAAACCAATTAAATTATTTTCTTAGAAATTATGTAGTTCATAACTTATATGTATATCATAAATGAGCAATTACTTATGTAATCATGAAATTTGAAGAATTTTATGATTTGATTCATGGGAGTTTTTGAGAGTCTTAAGCTAGTTTTTAAAGTGTAAACTTTGTTGAGCTTAATTTTAGACTAATTTTGAAGACCTTAGCCAACCGCCTATCCCGCATGTCACAAAGGCCACCTCTAATTTGATTGGCTTATGTATATTAGAGAATGTCATAATACATATTTGTTATCATCATGTATGAATAAAATTTTGTTTATTTTTATCATATATCAATTATAGCATCATATTTGTTCACATAAATCTAAAGTTTAAGAGAAAATTCTCTTGATATACGAGGCTTTAGGAGACTAGGGTGCGTCTTTGTGACTCAACTCGGTGGTAATAAGTAAATAAACTTCTTGCTATTTTTCCTTTTGCATTGCAGTTTTACATTAATATGAGGCAACTAGGTAGTCACTATCATCATTTTCATCTCTCTTTCATTGTATATAAAAATTATTTTATAATCTTAAAGAAAGTCTTAAATATGACAATCATACCATATCAACGATGTATGACAATCCTATCGTATTAATATAGTTGATATGGTAAAATTATTCAATTAACAAATATATATATATATATTAATTATAAATAAAAAAATATATATATAATCAAGAAAGGTTTCACTATTCAATTATTTTCTTATTTAATTTATGTAAAATTTTTATTGTTTTTTTTATTTATAACTAATTAGTGATTTTTTATTTTTTCTTAATTAAATAATCATATCACATTAGTTTAATTTAAATTATCTTATTTAAAATTTTTCGATAATTTTAATGGAGGCAAACATTGGCATTAAATTTAGTGTATTAACTGTATCTAGAATGACTTAGAATACAATCTATTGTTAGCAGGTTCTCTGGCTCACCAAGCTACTGAAATTAATCAGTTAAATTAATGGTAACCATGTGGTTCACTCTCTATATCTATGCCATAACTGAAATTTCGGGTCCACCGTACAAATAGGACGACTCTATTTTCTTTTGCAAAATAATGTTTGATTACTTTCCTTTAAGGACAGATGTATTATCAAGTTTGGTGTAGTATATTTATGGAACGTAGAAATGAGCCCTAATAATGTTTCAAATAAAGCTAGTGAAAATATTAAGCTATATATCTTCATACGGGATTACTAAACTAATTAATATTAACTTGCTTTCATACGAAAATTTTAGAAATTAAAAATAAAAATATAAAATTTTTAACTGTGGTGTTCCCTTTTTTTTTTTAAAAAAAAAAAGACCCTATTATATATATGAGCATTATAATATTAACGTATAATTACAATAATATTAAAAATATGAACATTTATACAAACTAACGTTATAAAATTTTATTAGTATAATATGTCTCATAAAATTTATTTTTGTTTTTTTACTTTTTTCCGTGAAAACGTAGAATAGATGACAATAATATAATAATATAACGTTGTTATATTAATTTGTTTAAAAATTTTGTATAAAAATTTGAATCTGTAACATTATTACATATAAAAAGAATGATGAATGATGATAAAGGGATATATATATATATATATATATATATTAATTTCAAACAAATAACAAAAAACTATATAAATATAAATACTTAAAAACATCTTAATTTGAAAAAAAAAAAAAAAAAAACACATACTAAATTTCTACTAAGTGCATTTTTTTAAATTAAAAAAAAATATTAGAATAAAATTTTAATATCTTTCTTTATAATAAAACTGATCTTACAGCAATAAAGCTCATCACAGTCTTCTAATTAATTGTATTTTTTTATAAAAAAAAAAAACTTATATTGCAGTTATGGGTCTATCGAGAGCCAGGGGAGAAATCTCTCTCTAACGTTTACTTATGGAGGCGAGTTTACAGCCCGGTTGAGAGTTGTAGCCAAAAACCAAAACCTAGAGTATGGACAAAACCGAGAAATCGGAATTCTTTATTACCTGATAGAAATAAACAACATAATATAATTTATTATGTCGAAGAGTACTTATCTAATTGAATCTTAGTCAGTCATAAATTGACATTATAAGAATCGGTTTTGTCCATACTCTAGGTGATAATAAACAACATACTCTAGGATGGCCTTTTGTCGAGATGTCGAAGAGTTTTCTTTGCATAAATTGACTGAAATATTGGAGCTGCAGCAACTTAAATAACCGAGAAATATAATAACAAACAACATGATAAAGAAACCGAGAAATCGGAATTCTTTTTCTTCCAAAAGTATTTATCTAATAGAATCTTAATCATTCATTATTCTTCTGACTCCAATATAATTTATCTAATACCAAGTACACAAGTGGGGGAACTGTTTCATACATTTTGCTATATATTCATGATTATCCTCAATCCAAAAAAAAATTCAAACATTTCTTGTAAATATATAAAATTTCAAATAACACTTTAATTCTGCTTTATTTTTGCGTATGCAAACAGTAGAAACTGCTGCCAAATATTATAGCCAGCTTAGTTTTAACTTAACAACAAGCACTTTTTGGGGCTTCTGCTAGTTTAATGGAGAGTTGAGACCCTCTTGAGAAGACAGTGAATGGAGAGGTTGGTGCCTCTTTGAGGAGAAAGTTGTTGATGGCTCTTTCCTGAAGGATGGCCTTTTGTCAAGATGTTGAAGAGTTTTCTTTGCATAAATTGACTGAAATATTGGAGCAGCTCTTTCCCTGAACTTGAGAATTATGAAGAAGAGAAGCCGATAGCATACAAGAATAAGAACGACAGCCGATAAATCCCACCACTTTGAATGATCCACTGANACATTTTTCTTTACATGGTGTGATGGCGTTAGATAGAAATTGGAGCATCAGCATGCAAGGACATTCTATCTAATAGAGGAAAAGACATTAGAGAGGAAACTAGCTCTAAATTTTGTTGCTTAACCACCCAGACATCAAATAATTAAATAATCCCACAATTTAAGGAAGAAGAACTAATGAATACATATGAGAATCAATGAAAGAACAAACCTGCAAGAGAATCAAGAAGTGTTGATTTTCCTGAACCAGATGGACCCATAATAGCCATAATTCTTCCAGGCTCAGCATATCCATAAAGCCCTTGAAGCAATCTCTTTGTTGGTTTATTTCCAAAATTTGGTAGCACTACATTTAGATCTTCCCAAACCAGGAACGTTCCTCTTTCCGCTCGATCAAAGGACATGGCAACTTTTTCCTTATACGAGATTCCACCATTTCTATCACTCTGAGCACTACTGCTTGCAGCTTCTGTCTCCATAGAACCAGGTCACTAGCTTGAACTAAAACTGATGGAAAAAGATGCAGAAGAAAAATAATAATGAAGAGAACAAGAACATGAACTGATAAACGTACGAAGTACACTTATGGTCTTGTTATTATTGATTGAAGAACAAGAATAATCAACAATCAACAAACAACAAAAAATCAATGATGATATGGAAGGTCATACCGAAAAAGTATGGCGGAGAACATAAGGAGAAGGAAGAGAGAGTTAATGAAATGTCTTTTAACCGATAAGAATTCTGTGGGTAGCAAATGAAGATAATAAATGTGGCCGCATAATATGAATGACATGGAGCTACCAGTGACTTTGTTGGCAATATTAATTTTGTAATTGATACAAGTGGAAGGGAACCCCTGTGGAGGTGAGAATTTTTCCAAGCACGAGTAGTCATATTACTTAACCAATGAGAGGGTCCGGTGAACTTAACAAACACACTTGTAAGTTATGGACAACTCTTCAGGATCACATTTAGAAATATATATACCTTTGTTTCAGCATTAATAAATAAGTTATGGACTACTCTTCTTCTTCGTATCTTTTTCCTTATATCATGATAAATTTTTTGTCATATATATCCGCCTATAATGTTAGGAAATAGTTTTTATACACACTCTCTCTCTCTCTTATATATATATATATATATATATATATATATATATAGACACAGTTTGTGTTTAGTAGTTTAGAGAGATAGTTTCATGCCCCCAATTTTAAAGGTTCAAACAACACTCAAACTGATTACATAACAAATATTACTAAGAAAAACCCAATACTTACTGAAAGAAATTCATAAATATAACAAGTAGTCAATTATTTTTAATTATTAATAACAATTAGTCTTTAAAACAAATCATATAATTTAATAATGTAACATATGAAAAAAATTTTAAGTCCTAAGCCTAGAGAACTAAGGGACTCCATAAATTCAATCAAATTCATTGACTATGTACACAATTTTTCAATCATTTGAAATCACAATTAAGTTTAAAAGTCTTCTAACATTTCAACACTTTGAAAGCTTTTTTCAAAATTTATACAAATGTTTCTTTTTAGTTACTATTTAGTAAAGGTTCACTTATCACTAATTGAGTCAATATCACTTGTTCGATGATATACTATATGTGAAATAAGCGCAAGTAAAATATATAATTTTTATAAAAATAATAAATACTCATGTTTACAATTAAGAGTCGCCCTCTCACTCTAACAAGTGATTAATTCTTTTACATATACAAATACATTCTCACAAAAATGTGAAGATACAATATCCTAAAAGGTATTTTGAAAGGTCTCTCACATGTTATAAAGACACTAACCAATAATTAACAATAATACTAAATTTGAGAAAATAGCCACACTTATAAAAACTCTTATAAACTTGTAATTTTCTATTAAGTAAGTAATAAAGTTTGATATTCTACCATAAATTTTAATTTTCATGAATATCTTTTTTACAAAACTAATTTTTTATCACTTAAATAAAATGCATATGTTTATGCTTCAATATCTATGTACATAATTTATACACAATCATATATATAATCACATTATCATTAGTAATCATATAACACATAATAATGTGAAAATAAATACTTTCATAATAACATATAATTAAAAACTACTTTTAAAAATATAATCAAATAAATACGTACATTTATTTTTTATTCTTTTTAAAAAAGTATATTGTACTTACTTTTTAGCGATAACAACAATTGCTAACTTAAGTACTTTAATCTAAAATTAAAAATTAGAATTTCGAATGTTTGTATACACTAAGACTAAGTACAATACAATTTCTTAAACCTTAATAGTATAACTTATATCACCCAATCTATTTCATATGAGATATTTCTTAACTTGCCATAACTGATCTTATATTATTTATAGATTTTTCTTATATCATAAACAACATTATTTTATAATGAAATCATAATATAAAATTTTAAAAAAAACATAATATAAGATCAAATAAAAATATTGACCTCAATTATTCATAAAACTAAGTCTTTTCAATTATTAAACTTGATTATTTATCCTAATATTATTATTGAATATACTAAGTAATCCTTAATATTTAATTTTTAAAAAATATGATACATTTTTAAATATCATAAGATTTTGTAGAGATGATAAAGATATATAGATATTAAGACATGAAAAATTTTACGATTAAATTCATTATCTAACTATTTTAAACAAATTTCATTTTCAAAATTTCAAATTATGCCAAACAAAAGTCAACGGTGAACTTCATTCATAATTTCATAATAATTTGAAAACAAAGAATTTGATTTTAAAATTTTAATATGATATAATATACACAATTATAAATTAGTATAAAAAATTTTGTAATTTTTCAAGACAGTTTGATTAATTAAAATAATTTTATCATTCAGCTATTTTATAAAAATCAGTAGTTTTCAATATTCTAAAGTTAAATTTAAAATGTTATTAAAAATTAAAAATGTAATATTTTTTAATGTGCAATCCCTATAGATATATAGTTTATTCATATAAATTAATTTTATTAAATTTATAAAATATAATTTTGTAAAATTCATAGATTGATCTACTATTATATATTATTTTTGCGAAAATTTTCTTTTCTTCTATTATTTCTCTATAAATAATAATATCTAATTTTTAATTATGAAAAATTGAAGTCTAAACATTCAATCAGTACACAAAACTATAATTACCAAATTGTATGAAACATATAAAATAAATTTGGATACTAAACTAACAACAATAATCAATCCCAAAAGCAAATATAAAATATAGATGAAAACTTATAATTTATCTTTTTTTTTTTAATTCCCTTGTCTCTTTTTTGTTTTTTCTTTCACCCAAATCTTAAATCTAAACAAAACTTAACCTATTTAATTTGTATTGAATGTATAATTTCAATTTAATCCCTAATTTAATTATTTTTATTTATTTTACCCCAAAGTTATAACTTATTATTAAAACATACTATTGTTTCTTATATTGTACATTTGCCCCCCATATAAACAAATTTCATTATCTATACATAACTATATAGTATATACTTAGGAAAAGGGGGTGTTACAAGTGGAAATTCTCTATATTTATAGAAAAGAGTAAGAGTAATAATAAATGATTTTCAAAGTGTTATCTCAAATTTCTACCATCAAATAAATAAAGAATGTTTATAATTCTTAGAATAACCTATTATTTTTTGTGTTTCAAGTATTATCTCAATAATACTATGTTATTTTACTATTTAATTAATAAATAATTGAAATGAAAAAAAATTAAAATATCACTTGAAAAGTGTAGTATTATTGTAATATGGTTTTTGTTCTTTATTATGCATATCAATTTCTTAATTCTCATCTATTTTAATTTTATTAAGGATGCTTTAAAAAAAAAAAAATTGTTGTACATAAAAATATATATGGGTTCGATGAAAGTTGAAATTTGGGCAAGTAATTATGATAAAATAACACCCCTACCCCTCTCCTCTCTCTAATATTATTTAATATTTTATATTTATAAACCTCAAATATTATATTTTCCGAATTATTTTGTTGTTTTCTCTTTTTTTAAAATTTTTTTCTTAATTTTTAAATATCTATTAATACATGCTACTAAAAAACTAGATGGCCACAATTTTATTTCATCATTTTACTTAATTAATTACTTATTACAATAATACAGAGTATATAAACTCTATTTATAAAAATTGATATGTCAATGTTATAAAAAAAATTTATATTTATATATATAATTTTTTTATTTTTATAAAAATAATATAGATATATTATCATAAACAATTTTATCATATTAGTTTGTATAAGTTTTACATAGAAGCATTACTCTTATTCTTTTTTTTTTTTAGTGGTTTTTATTTAATTTTCCAATTTATCCGACCCAAAGCTGTAATATATATATATATGAACCAGTTCAAGTTCATTATAGAGAATGGAAACAGTCTTCTATTGTTGTGTTTACTGCATTTTGCTGCTCGCTCTCTAATGTACAACATGCTGGAAGGTCGGTCTAGCATTCAAATTGAATAAAACTATGCCACTTTGGTGATCATTAAGAAAATCAAACTTAAACTGAAATAGTAATAGAGCACAATCACTACACAAGAAAAGCACTGCATGCCACAGTAAGGAACAGAAAGTAAAGTGAAAATTAACACAACGATTACTATTGACCACGATCAAGATCAGATGAAATGAGTAGCTTATCTCATTTAATACCAGAGACTATCATCTTCACTGCCATTCCATTTCGCCGGAAGGGGAATTGATCTCAATTTTTCAGGAATTATGAAGTTGATGCCATCTGGGATGTTCAAACTAAAGCTTTTAAGCATCGGTAAAGCTCCTTCTTCCACGTGCCACTCCTCTACGTCATCATGAAAACCAAGTTCTAAAATTTCAAGTCGTGGAAAACTTCTTGCCGTGCAGATCAGTTTCATTCTACGGGTAAAATGGAGGTGCAAGTCAAGAATCTTGAGCTTCGGCAACTTTCCTAAAGCAAGCATCGGGTCTTCCTCTAGACCAATAACCACCAACTTTAGAAACTGGAGATTTGGCAAGAGCATATGCATGTCTCCTGTTAATTTCTCTATTTTCCCTTTTAATCTCAAATCCTTGAGATATTGGCAATGACGTAGTGGTTCCAATGAAGAGCAATATATTGGAATTGATAAAATTTGAAGGCTTTTCAGTTTTGCAATGGAATCGAAAGTTATCTCCTTTTCTTCAGAACTACTCCTGCTTGGCTTGTAAATGTGCAGTTCCCGAAGATTAACCAGCTTTTCAGTATCAACGTTTGTCCAGCTTTCATGTTCTAAATTTTTCAGAGTCTGAAGGTGCGTCAAATCGTTTATCAGCAAAGAACCGGTAAAGTTTCCTAACAGATGCCTTAGCTCCTTCAACTTGAAAATATCAGTTGGTAGCTCGACGAGATCTTTCAAACCAGTTATGTACAGAGTTTGAAGGTTCCCTAAGTTGACAATCGATTGTGGGAGCTTCCTCGTACATGTTCCACTTAACCCCAAAAACCTCAAGTGAATCAATTTACCAATCTCTTCGGGTATTCGGAAACCGAAACAGTTGAGGTTGACCACTCGTAATAGCCTGAGTCTTGTGCACATTTGGGTCAAGACATCTTCATTTTGGATGTAATTGTCATTTCGTTGGCGGAACAAAAAGAGAGAACGTGACAGAGGATTACAGTGATGATGCCACGAACAATTCTCAGTCCAAGAGTAAACAGCTTGGCGCCTGCAAGATGCCGTAAGTGAATTAGAAGAAGTTGATTGCTTGACTTCATCATATACGTTAAGAAAGTTTAGCTCTTTTGCCTTCTGAATTGCGAGATTCCGCAAAAGATCATGGACACGACATGTTGCAATCCTGCCCCAATATATCTTCTCAATTTGAATCAGGCTTCTGTTAATCAAGTCTTCCAAGTAATTCCTAGCAACATCTTCCATTGTTTGATCTTCCTCCTGTGGAATGAAGCCTTCGGCCACAAGCAGCCGTATTAGTTCCTCCACATTGATTTCGGAGTCTTCAGGGAAAAGGCCGAGGTAGAGAAAGCACAACTTTAAATGGTAAGGCAAATTTTTGAAGCTTAAATCTAATAAATAATTAATATGGATCGATTTTTTCCTTAATTCTCGCCAAATGTGATCTCGCACCACATCCCACTCTTCTGCCTTTTTTGTAGATAAGAGCCCAGCCAATACCACTATGGCAAGCGGTAGGCCGTCACATTTTTCCACCATCTCCCTTCCCATTTTCTCCAATTCTTCGTCTACTTTTAAGTCCCGAAAAGCTATATGACAGAAAAGCTCCCAACTCTCATCTGGTCTTAAAAGTCGAAGTTCATGAAAATGAGTTCTGTCATCTGAGCACTGAGCAACTTCTCTGATACGAGTGGTAAAAATTACTCTACTTCCTTTCATGTTACGTGGAAATGCTCTTTTCAAGCTTTCCCAAGCGTCTTTCGTCCACACATCATCTATCACCACCAAATATGAGCATGCCTGCAAAGATTTAGAAAGAAATCTTCCCAAATCTTCTTCATTCATCTGCCTTAACTCCTTTGTCTCAAACCCAAAAGATCTAATAATTCTTATTAGAAGATCTTGAGTGTCATAATCTTGAGACACGCAAACCCATGCACAACGATCGAATTTATCCTTCAAATCATCATAAAGTCTTCTAGCGAGAGTTGTTTTCCCCAGACCACCAGTGCCAAAGATAGAAATTGCCGAGCGCTGTGGCTCCCTTTCAAGAATTTTAGTCGACAATGTGTTAGCATCATCCTCAAAACCAACAACCTTCACTTTATCATCAAAGGATGTGGTTCTTCTCAGTCGTTTCAATTCTTCAGCATACTTCCTCTTGCTTTCTCCTTCCCTCTCGGTATTAGTTTCTTGGAGGCCATATTCTCGACGATTACTAGAGAGATTACTGAGTCTTTTTCTGAGTTCTTCAACCTCCTTGCCTATACTATACATTTTCACCTTTTCCTTGCCTTTGTTGACGAGACCGGACCCTTTCTCAAATAGGCAACTGCAGAAATGCTTCTTGATGGGAGTAAAGAATCCCGAGCTTTTCTTTGAAGAACTTCCTTCATCGACTTTAAGCACATTCGAAGTCCCTCCATTCTCGACTTCGAGCAAGAATTTATCTAATACATCTTCGGTATCATAAGCAATGTCTGTGATGTCACATACCCACTTTCGAATCAGAGGGTTATCGCTTTGTTTCTCCACTGCATCCTTTATGAAACATTGCATCCACTCCAACTCCTTCTTTAGCCTCTCCACTTCAGGTTTCACTTCTTGTAAAAAGACTGCTTCACGTATGAGATAGTCCCCAACCCTTTGCACTACGTATGACACTATTGCATCAGCCATAGTTGGCAAGCCGCTTTGCTTACAACTGGTGCTACAGGAGGCCTTGCGCGCAGGAGGAGGGTGGATCGATGTCTCTGGCTTGGCGCTAGTTGCGGCGCCTCCGCCAGAGCCACTCGCCCTGTTACTTGGACCCTGGTAAGGTTTGAGTCATATTTGCTAGGGTTTGGTTTGACTTGCTCCTATTTTGGCTGGTGAATAAAACTTGTCACGATGAACTGAATTGGGGTTTATTGACGGCAAGAGTTGTGTGAGAGAAATGAGGCAAGACTGATGGTGTGGACTCGTTGAGGAGGGACGGGCTTAAATCTTTGCGATGGGGCTGCTGGATGGCCGTGTGGGGCAGGAAGCTGGCGTAGGCGCATAACAATTTTATAAGAGAGAGTTTTAGATGTATCAGATTGTTTTCTATACACTGATTTTAACATTGACAATGACAATGACAATAATAATAAGAATAAGAAATAAAATATATGATATATATTAAACATTACATACTTCTATCAAACTGTATTACGATAGCCTTTCTCAATCTATATTGCGTCTATATTTACCATACCGAAATGGACTTGAACCACCGAATTGCATGCCCATTGGCTTACTGATTTTACGATTATATTACTCTTGCCGGTGGAAGACACGGACAATCTTGCCGGCCATGATCGACAAATTAACAATTACGCGACGTACAGTATATGTCATTTTAATTAAGTGGCAAATATTCAATGCAGACGAACCTAAAAGTCTCCACTGCTCAACCTATGATCTTCAATCACTTCTCATTTTAGATTTTTTTTTTCTCTCTTTTTCTTGCTGTTTATTTATTTTCTTTTATAGTGAGAAAATTGCTCCAACTGGGCACAACACAGTTTGATGAAAGAGTGGATAGCAAACATAATTTTTCAAATAAAGTAAAATTTTAATAATTTTTCAAATATAATAATCTCAATGTCTAAAATGCAAACGTTTGCCTCCTCACTCGATAGGGAAGAGACAAATGTTGCATTTTCCTCCAATATAAATCTGTTTGTAAACTAGTGTGAAATCATTTTCATGATAAAATTGGTCATTGTTTAACAATTTGGAAGAAGACTTTGACAAAACATCTTTATCTACACTTTTGGTTGCAATGAAATTGCATCACCGCCATTGTATAAAGAAATCAATAAAAATGGACTTCAACAGCCAAGTTGGTAACTCTTTTAGGATTATGAAACTGACATTCTCACCAGTATTATTGCCAAAAATAATAGATATCATGCTATCAGTTGACTGAACCCATACATTCAAGCTTACTGAATGCATGTATGCAGAAACTTTTACCATATAATGTATGTACATTTTTGCATTAATTGTTAATTAACAAAAATGATAATTTATTTACTCTTGCATTCATATATCATGGGCAAAAGGCAGCTGAGACTGAAAAGAGTAACAAATATTTACATATTCTTGTATGCCTATCATACTCATCGAAATCTAAAGAGTAACACACAAATTTGGTTAGCTAAAGTAAAGATTTGATAAGCAATGCTATTATTATTTTTATTGAACTTTCAGGATTCTAAGTGTTTTGATACATAATACGGAGGAAGATTTAGCTTTCAAATTGAATTAAAATTTTGCCACTTTGGTGATCATTACCAAAATCAAACCAAAACTAAAATAGTAAAGCGGGCAGTACAATCATTATGCAAGAAAAGCACTGCATGCTCTGTGCTCACCAAACAAAATTGAAAAGAAAAAATAACACAAACAACATTCAATGATAATTTAATACCAGAGAGTGAGTCTTTGATCTTTGTCATTCCATTTTCGCGGAACAGGAATTGATCTCAATTTTCCAGGAATTCCAGATATTCCGAAGTGAAAGCCAGATGGGACACTCAAGCCTCTAAGCACTGGAAAAGCGCCTTCTACTACCTGCCACTCCTCTATAGAGATATAAAGTCCCAGTTCTAAAATTTCAAGTCGAGGAAAACCTTTTGCCGTGCAGATCAGTTGCTTTCCACTGTAACATTTGAGATACAAATCAAGCATCATGAGATTCGGCAACTTCTCTAAAGCAGGCATCGGGTCTTCCTTGAGTTCTAAAACATTTAAACATAGGCATTGGAGATTAGGCAAAAGAGCATGCATGTCTCCAGGCAATTTCTCTATCCTCCCTTCTAATCTCAAATCTATCAGATATTGGCAATAAGAGAGTGGGTTCAATGAAGCGAAAGAAGAATGAGTATGTATTGCAACTGATAAAATTTGAAGGTTTTTCAGTTTGGCAATGGAGTCAAAAGTGAAGACCTTTTCTTCAGTCCCGCTTCGGCGGCACATGTGCAGCTCCCGAAGATTAACCAGTTTTTCAGTATTAACTTTTGTCCACTTTTCATACCCTACATTTTTCAAAGTCTGAAGGTTTGTCAAATCGTCTATCGACAAAGGACCTTTGAAATTTCCTATTACATGTCTCAACTCTTTCAACTTAAAAATATCAGACGGTAGCTCAAGTTCCGACCCACTACTATATACGTAAAGGGTTTCTAGGCTCTGTAATTTGACAATCGATCGTGGGAGATCTCCCTTGTATGTTTTACTTACCCCCAAAAACTTCAAGTGAATCAACTTTCCAATGTCTTCAGGTAAGCTCCAGCTGGCGATACCCCCCAGATTGAGCACTCTTAATAGCCCGAATCTTGTGCACGAGGACTCTAACATTTGACTACCGCCAAGCCCCATCCGTTCTTGCTTGAAGATGAAGAGAGAACGTAACAGAGAATTACCACGTTGAAACCACGAATAATTATCAGTCCAAGAGCAGTCAGTCCAATAGTAAACAGCTTGGCGCCGAGAAGATGACATGTGCGAAGAGGAAATTGAATGCTTGGCTTGATCATATATTTGAAAGAAGTCTAGCTCTTTTGCCTTTTGAATTGCAAGATCCCGCAAGAGATCATGGACACGAAATGTTGCAACCCTACCCCAATATTTCTTCTCAATTTGAATCAGGCTTCTGTTAATCAACTCTTGCAAGTTATCTCTAGCCACATCTTCCATTGTTTGAACTTCATCTTGTACCACGAAACCTTCTGCCACAAACAATCGAATCACTTCCTCTGCATTTGTTTCGAAGTCCTCTGGAAAGAGGCCGAGGTAGAGAAAGCACAACTTCAATTGATAAGGCAAATCACTGAAGCTTAAAGCTAATAAATAAGTTATATGAATTGAATTGTTCCTCAAATGTCGCCATATGTGATCGCGCACCACACGCCACTCTTGTGGCTTCTTTATAGATAAGAGCCCAGCCAGCACAACAATAGCAAGAGGTAGGCCGCCACATTTTTGCACCATCTCCCTTCCCAGTTTCTCCAATTCTTCGTCTGCAATTGAGTTCCTGAAGGCTTTCTCACAGAAAAGCTGCCAACTCTCCCCTGGTCTTAGAAACCGAAGTTTATGGAAATGTGTTCTGTCATCCGAGCACTCAGCAACTTCTCTGATGCGGGTGGTGATAATTACTCTACTTCGGTTCATGTTGTCTGGAAAGGCTCTTTTCAAGCTCTCCCAAGCTTCTTTTTGCCACACATCATCCACCACCACCAAGTACGAGCAATTGATCAAAGATTTATGAAGAAATCTTTCCAAATCTTCTTCATTCATCTTCTCTAACTTCTTTCCCTCAATATCAAAATTGAAAGACTTTATAATTCTTATGAGAAGGTCTTGAGTACTGTAATCCTGAGATACATAAACCCATGCACGATAATCAAATTTATTCTTGACATCATTGTTGTGGTAAAGTCTTCTGGCAAGAGTTGTTTTGCCCAAACCACCCATCCCAAAAATAGAAATTACAAAACGTTGTGGCTCCTTGTCGAGAAGTTTGGATAATAATCTGTTAGCATCATCCTCAAAGCCGATAACCTTCTCTTCAACCACGAAGGAGGGTGCTCTTCGTAGTTGTTTCAATCTACCCAGAGCATTGCTCTCTCCTTCCCTCTTGCTACAGAAATTTTCAAGGCCATATAATTCACGTTTGCGAGAGAGATCATTGATTCTGTTTCTGAGTGCTTCAATCTCCTTCCCTGTGCTGTATAGATTGGACTTTTCCTTGCCTTTTTCGTGGAGTCCGGACACTTTATCGAACATGCAACAACACTTCTTGATGAAAGCAAAGAATCCTTGGCTTCGACTCTGAGTCCTCTCTCCATACACTTCGACCATATTCGAAGTCCTGGGACCAACAACTTGGTGCATAAATTTATCCAAGACATCCTCAGTATCATGAGCAATATCTCTTAAATCAGACACCCACTTGCGTATCAACGCATCATCATCTTGTTTTTCTTCCGCGTTTTTGATGAAACATTGCATCCATTCAAGCTCATTTTTCAGCAGCTGCACTTCACTTCTCACTCCTCTCAAGAAAACTGCTTCTTGGATGAGATAATCCCCAATCCTTTGCACCACAAACGAGATTACTGCATCAACCATTGTTTCCGCTTGCTTTTTTATTTTCCTCTATCTTGAAACGAAGGAAAGAAAGAAACTAATTAGATACAGATTGAGAAGATAAATTCTTTGATCCAATGGAATTATACAGAGGATACATTAATGAACAAGAAACTTTGCCAGCCCGATCAATTTAAACGTTGAGCTGTTACTTGCAATAAAGCCAAGCAAGCAGCTTTGCTTTGTCCGCTGATCGAGAAATATTCATTTTGGGCGACATTCTTGAGGTTAAGATTTGCAAGTAGCGCCACAATTTCGTACCAAGACGAAAAAATAAATAAATAAAGAAAGATTTCCATGTCAGTCCACTTTGGGGCACAACCGAATTGGGGTCATTTCTGGGAAAAATGAAATTGCTTTAAATATATAATGATATTGGACTCTCTTACTTTTTTTTAATTTTTGATTAATTTTTATTTATTAAAAAATAAAAAAATTAAATCAAAATAAAATTTTAACAACTCATTCTCTTTTATACTTATGTTTTATAGATTTTAAAATCAAAAAATATAAAATATTAAAAAAAATTTTGTTATTCAATAATATTTGCAAAAAAATATTATCGATTTTATAGTATAATTCAATTTAAAAATGTTAACGTTTACACGGATTGAAATACATTTACAAATAATAAGAGTACATAGAAAAATTAAATTTTATCAAGTAAATTAATCAAAAAAATAGAGAAAGAAAAAAAATATGTTAACATTAGAACATAATTTAAAAAAAAAAAATTGTATATTTTTTAAATAATGATATAGATAATAAAACCCACAATATATAGATGATTAAGTAATCAAGATGTTAAATATATTTGTTAATATAATAAAAATAAAATGAATATATTAAATATAAGAATTGGGATTTGTAATTTTTAATGAACAATTGGTTGCTATGAGATGAAATTAAACGGTGAATTAAAATAAAAATTATACATTCCGTATACAACATAGTTCTACTGGGTTTCTAGTATATTGATAATGAGACAAAGGAGTTAAGGAAGATGAATGAAGAAGATTTGGAAGGATTTCTTTATAAATCTTTGCTTGGATGCTCATTGTTGGTAGTGGCGGTGGATGATGTATGGCGGAAAGAAGCCTGGGAAAGCTTGAAAAGAGCATTTCCGGATAACATGAAAGGAAGTAGAGTAATTATAACCACTCGCATGAATGAAGTTGCTGAGTGTTCGGATGAGAGAATTTATCCCCATAAACTTCGGTTTTTAAGACCAAATGAGAGTTGGAAGCTTTTCTGTGAGACAGCCTGCAGGGACTTAAAGGTCGATGAAGAATTGGATAAATTGGGTAGCGATGGTGCAAATGTGGCGGTATTGGCTGGTCTCTTACCTATAAACAAGCCAGAAGATTGACATGCAGTGCACCATCACATTTGGCGACGTTTAAGGAACAATTCAATTCATATCACTTGTTTATTTGCTTTGATCTTTCAATGATTTGCTTTATCAATTGAAGTTGCGCTTCTTTACTTGGGCCTTTTTCCTGAACACTTGGAAATCAATGTGGAGGAACTAATTCGATTATTGTGGCAGAAGGTTTCATAGTGCAAGATGAAGAACAAACAATGGAAGATGTGACTAGGGATAATTTGCACGAGTTGATTAACATAAGCCTGCTTCAAATTGAGAAGAGATATTGGGGTAGTATTGCAACATGTCGTGTCCATGATCTTCTGCGTGATCTCGCAATTCAGAAAGCAAAACAGTTAAACAATCAGCTTCCTCTTCATTTTTAGCACCCTCTCGACTGAAAATTGTTCATGGCGTCAACATGGCAATCCTTTGTCTCGTTCACTTTCTTCTTTACATACGGAGAGTTCTTAACGCCCTTGTGCACAAGATTCGGGCTATTAAGAGTGCTCAATCTCAAGGGTTTCACAAGCTGGGACTTGCCTGAAGACAATGGAAAGCTGATTCACTTGAAGTTTTTGGGGTTAAGTAGAGCACTTATGAAAGATCTCCCCCGATCGACTCTCAACTTACGGAGCTTACAAACTTTTTCGTAAGTAACATTGAATGGCAACTTGAGCTACCGTCTATTATTTTCAAGTTGAAAGAGTTGAGGCATGTAATTGGACATTTCAAAGGTCCTTTGCTGATAGATAATTTGGCAAACCTTCAGACTTTGAAACATGTAGGGTCTGAAAGCTCGAGAAAAGTTAATACTGAAAAGTTGGTTAATCTTCGGAGCTGCACATGTGCCGGGGATCAAGCTGGACTCAAGAAAAGGTATTCACTTTCGACTCCATTGCCAAACTGAAAAGCCTTCAAATTTTATCAGTTTTGCAATAGATAGTGATTGTTCTTTCGCTTCATTGAAGCCACTCTCTCGCTGTCAATATCTGATACAATTGAGACCACAAGAGAAGATAGAAAAATTTCCTGGAGACATGCACGCTGTCTTGCCGGATCTCCATTGCCTACGGTTAATGGTTTTCAATATCAAGAAAGACCCGATGCCTGCTTTAGAGAAGATGCCAAAGCTCAAGATTCTTGATTTGTATTTCGAAGTTTGCCGTGGAAAGAAACTGATCTGCACGGCGAAATCTTTTCCTTGACTTGAAATCCTAGAAGTTGGTTTTAACAATGAAATGCTTGAGGTTGAACATCCCAAACAACTCCAACTTCAGAAGTCCTGAAAATTTGGGATCAATTCCTCTTCCGGGTAAATGGAATGGCGATGGAAGTGACACTCTCTGGTATTAGCTAATCATTTCACCTGATCTTTTCGTGTTCAATATTAATTATTCTGTTGGGCATTGATCAATTTTATTGGATGAGAACAGGGTATGCAATACTTTTCTTGGATGGTGTTTGTGCTCCTTTATTGCTATTTCAGTTTTAATCCCATTTTCTCAATGATTACCAAAGTACCAAAGTTTAGTTGAATTTGAATGCTAGACCTGACTACTCAAATAACTTAAAATTCTTAAGGCTCAATAATAATTCTTAATATAGAAATTTATAAGCACTCTGTTACTCTATATCGAAAGTCAGTCATATATATATATATATATATATATATTAACTTGTTGGTTTTCAATCTAATGCTATAGCTGGAAAACTACAGTTGATTGTCACCTATCAGAAAAATTCTTCTTGATTCTACTGTATTCTGTATTCTCATTCATTTGATTCGTATACTTGAAAAACAATTAAGTATCAAATATATGCGTTCAACAGGAAAAATAAAACAGACAAAAAAGAAAGGAGAGAGATCAAAACATACACAAAATTTACCATGATTAAGAGTTCAGAACACATTACTTAAAAATGAGTGATGGAAATCATTCTGGCACTCCCATTCATTAGGGAGAGGAATTGATCTATATCTTTCTGGAATCTTCACACCGGAATTCCTGGGTATGCGTAAGCCTCAAAGCATCGGCATAGCTCCTTCCTCTACTTGCAACTCATTTAACCTGTCTTAACCAGCAACGAGAAGAATTTCAAGCCAACGAAAACCCTTTGCTAGACAGGACAGTTTCTTTCCACGATAGGAACTGAAGCCTAAGTCAAGAATAATGAGGTTTGACACTTTCTCTAATATAGGCATTGGATCGTTCTTGAGATATGAACCAGTTAATGATGGGCATTCAAGATTTGGCAAGAGTTCATTCATGTCTTCCCCTAGTTTCTTTAGCTTCCTGTCTAATCTCAAGTCTACCAGGTGTTGGCAATCAGAGAGTGTTGCAATGAAGCAAAAGAACTGTCATACTTCAGTCTCACCAATAATATTTGAAGGTTTTCTAGTTTGGCAATAGAGTAGAAAGTGAACACCTTACTTCTTACAGTCTTTGTCCTCAATGTGCAACTCTCAAAGCTTAACTAATTTATCTGGGTTAATTTTAGTCAAATTCCGAAGCTCTATATGCTTCAGAGTCTGAAGATTGGTCATATTCTCAATCGGCAAAGGCCCTCAAAAAACTCCAATGAGATGTCTCAACTCTTGCAACTTAGAAATTTCGATTGGTAACTTAACGGACCCTGTAGTATTGAATAAGTCCGGAGCTTGTAGCTTCTGCAAGTTGATAATGGCTGATGGAAGATCATATATATACGAATTCCTTAATCCCAAATACTTCAAATGAATCAAACTTCCGATCGTGCTAGGTAAGTAGTTTGGTCTCCACTGTCC
Source organism: Khaya senegalensis (assembly GCA_032402905.1). Taxonomy (NCBI): domain Eukaryota; kingdom Viridiplantae; phylum Streptophyta; class Magnoliopsida; order Sapindales; family Meliaceae; genus Khaya; species Khaya senegalensis. The sequence goes on along the minus strand of CP135552.1, from coordinate 1,207,501 downwards.
GGTGTCAGTACCTCCAGCTGCCTCAATATCAAGCACTCGTAAGAACGCGAATCTTGCACACAAGGGTGCCAAGTGTTGTGTTACTCGGAAATTTCCATCCCATCTCTTGTTGAAGAGCAAAAGAGAATGAGAGAGTGGATAACAAAGTTGTAGGCTCAAAGACACATCCTGGAGTATACAGCTTGTCTTCGACATGGTGATACACTTGAAGAGGAAGTTGAGTTTTTTATTTGATCGTAAATGTGAAAGAAGTCTAGCTCCTTAGCCTTCTGAATTGCAAGATCTCGCAAAAGATCATGCAATTGACAAGTAGCAATTCTCCCCCAACATCATTTTTCTAATTGAATCAAGTTTCTGTTAATCAGTTGATCCAAGTTATCTTTGGCCACATCTCCCATCACCCGATCATCATCTTGTGGTATCAAACCTTCAGCCACCAATAGTCGTATCAATTTCTCTGCATTGATCTCAAAGTCCTCTGGAAAAAGGTCAAGGTAAAGAAAGCACAACTTCAATTGATAAGACAAATCATTAAAGCTTAAAGCTAGCAAGTTGGAGATATGAATCGAACCATTCCTTAAATGCCGGCAAATGTTATCACGCACTATATGCCACTCTTCTGGCTTGTTTGTAGACAAAAGCCCACCCAATACAACAATGGCAGTAGTAGGCCATTGCATTTTGGCACCATTTCTCTTCCCAACTTCTCCAAATGTTGGTCTGCATTTGTGTTTCTAAAGGCTTTCTCAAAGAATAGCCGCCAACACTCGTCTGGCCTTAAAAATCGAAGTTCATGGAAATGAGTTCTCTCGTCTGAATGCTCAGCAACTTCTTTGATGTGGGTGGTGATAATTACTCTACTTCCATTCCTGTTGTCAGGAAATGCTCTTTTCAGGCTCTCTCAAGCTTCTTTCTTCCATACATCATCAATCACCACCAAATATGAATGGCCTTGCAAAGATTTATGAAGAAATCATTCTAAATCTTCTTCTCATCCTCGGTAGTTGGTCTGAGGTAATGATAGTGAAAGACTTTATGATTCTCAGCAGAAGATCTTCAGTTTGGTAATCCTGAGACACAGACACCCAAGCACAACAATCAAATTTATTCTTGACATCATCGCTGTGGTAAAGTTTCCTAGCAAGATTTGTTTTGCCCAAACCACCCATGCCAAAAATAGAAATTACCAAACATTGTGGCTCCTCCTCAAGAAGCTTAGCCAACAATTTGGCAGCATCATCCTCTAAGCCAACAACATTCTCTTGGCCTGCAAATGAGGTAGCTCTTCTTAGCCGTTTCAATCTGCCAAGAGATTTGCTTTTTCCTTCCCTCTTGTTATCAAAGTTTTCGAGGCGTTACCTTTCACGCTTATGAGAGAGATCATTAATTCTCTTTCTCAGATCTTCAATTTTCTTGCCTGTGCTATGCAAGTTGACCTTTTCCTTGCCTTTGTTGAATACGCAAGCAAACATCTTGATGGAAGATAAGAATCCCAGCCCTCTTTTCCCCAGAGTCCCACCATCACCAACTTTGAGCAAGAATTTGTCCAAAACATCTTCAATATTATAAGCAACATCTCTAATGTCAGATATTCACTTGTGTACCAGGGGATCATCATCTTGTTTTTCCTCCGCATCTTTTATGAAACATGGCATCCACTCCAGCTTATTTTTTAGCCACTGCACTTCAGTTCTCACACCTTTTATGGAAAATGCTTCTTGGATGAGAAAGTTCCGAAGCCTTTCCACCACAAATGACACTATTGCATCAACCATAGTCCACAAGCCTATATGAATGCAGCTGGTGCCCAAAGAGCTGTTGCTTGCAAGGAGAGGAGGGATTCCTGCCCGTGGCAAGGTGCTGGTTGCTTTGTTTGGTTGGCAATTAGAATTGTTTAGTGTCTAGTTTTTGGTGAACTAATTGCAGATTGACTGCAAAGACGATGGCCTGCCAATATGCATTGTGAGCACAGGGAGGGAAATATGGTGCTGCTCTGGGTTCTCTGCCAGGAAGGAGAGCTTAAATCTTCATATTTTGCTCTACAAAATATGACTTCAATCAAGTAGCAAGCTCAATTATTCGTTTACAACTACACCTATCTCGCAAGTCATTGACTTAAAATTTTAAAAAGAGCAAGGGGTAAACTAAAGAATCTTGCCAGCCTAGATAAAGAAATAACTATGCAATTGTCAGGAAAGCTTAACATTATTGCTAGGGAAGACATAAAATAATGACATGTAATTCACTAATTTCAAACCTTATTCGTTTTTAATGCTGGCAAATATTAAATAGAAAGTAGAGATTAGAACAAATATATTTCTCTGCAACACTCAATCAATTCCTAATACAAAATGCAACGAGTCAAAAGAGTGAAAATCCCTTGAACTTTCTCCAAATTGCCTTTATTGACCAGAAACTACAACAATTGATGATAAATGAAGCATTTTTCAAAGCTAATCGGAGGCCATGTATCAAAAATTATTTCTTCAGTGGAATATACGAAATTCATGCTAACAGAATATGAAATATAGTTTTCCCATATCCATCAACTAATAAGACAATAAATAATCGAGTAAGTGATTCATTATATCTAAAACTTTCAAAAAGAACAAGACATTCGCTTGCATTATTTTCTTCATGCGGAAATATATACATTTCAAAATGACAAAAACATATTTCCACTCACAATAAACAACAGTGCTCAGTTTTGATTAACCTCGACGTCTTCATGTTGTTCTGCAACTGAAGCTCTTGTCCTAACTCAAATACACAGAAGCTGAACTTCCCTTCTCTCACTAATGACTAACTTCAGAAATCGAGTCAAAGCTGTGAACTTTGCTTTTTTCTGCTATTTTCATAAATGTTTTATGGGCTGTGAATGGGATATCCTTTGAGCTTTACGAGCTCCGCTCATGGGCCGTTTCAAAAGAATAATAACATCCAGCTCCCTATTCTTTTATGTGTTTACGCATAAGTACATAGTCTATTCATTTTTATATCAAGTCATTCTACAGTAGTATAAAACAGCCTGCCATGCAGCGGTCGTACTGGAACCATTGGATTGCATGATGTCGGACGTGAAAGTGAAAATTCAATCTCTCAATACAAAAAAAGTTATTCTCTTTTATGTATTTATTGTAACAGTAAAATATAACTATAATTTAATATTAAAGGTATTTTAGATATTATAATAGGTTAAGGGATTTATTTGACATAAACAGAAAATATTGTGCATTATTTGAAAATTGTATACAAATTTAGTAAGCTAGATGATATTACCCCATTTTTTTATTTGGGCTTTAAAAGGTATGGGCTTTGTTGAATCTTAAGAGTGATCCAAAGTCCATCCTTTTGATTGCTCCCTATGCTTGGGGGTTTAACTGAATTTTAATTTGAGTCAAATTTTAAATTAAATAAAAATTATTAATTTTAATTTTTTTAAATTAAACCAAATCAATAATAAAAAATAAACTAAATCAAATCAAATAGACAAATATTAATTCAATTCTAATTCAATTTGAACTTAAAAAAAAAATAATTTTATTAATTTAATTTATTTTAATTTATATGAAAGATTAAACTAAAACTAAATCAATAACTATTAATTTAATATTTTAGAATTGAAATTGAACCAAACTTTTCATTTAGTCCTACCCACCTCTAACTATACCTATTTTACCCGGCATATGAAAGGGTGGTATAATTAAATCAATCATCCATGAGTCTTTGTAAAAAATACTCAAACATTTTTCATCATTTTGACAATATTTTATATATATATATAATTATAAAAATATTAATTCATAAAAGGACTTAGACTTTGTTAACATCTCACTTTCATCGACAGCCCACTTTAAACTTTTGGGTCAACATCATTTTGTGGTCAAGCAAGGAAGACAATGAAATGAAGAAAGTTGGAATTCTTCTTCCAAGTATGTTGTAACCTAACTATTTGTGAAGGTCATTTTCATTTAAACGGTCATTTTGTGGGGAGACTTTGACTTTGACTCTCCCTCAATCAAATCAAGTCTTCCAACTCAGAAAGTCACCACGCGTTTTAAAACGGGACCCACCTACTAAATCTCTCCTCTACTACTCTCTTCTTCTCTTTCACTCTCTGGAGACGCGGAATAATAATAAAAATAATCATGGCTTTTCTTCTGCTGCTGACAATCTATAATTTAATTTAATTTAATCATCAATTTTCTCTGCAACGAACTCACAGCTAATCCCTACTTCTCTAAAATACAAATGGAATTCGTTCATTTTATCAATGTTCTGAAGACTTCAAACGGAAGGAGATCAATCACTCTCTCTTTTGTTTTTCTACAATTTCATCTCCATCAGTCATGTCCCCAAGCAATGTCGATTCTACTGTAATCATCATTCTCTCTTTTATCTCTGCCGCTTAATTTTCTGTTTTCGTTTACTTATGATTTTTTTTTTCCCTTTTCTTTGGGAATTGTTTTGAATTTGACCTCAATTTTGATTTCATTTTATTTGTTTGGTGTGGTTCATGTTTAAAGACTAAGCTAAATTTTAGTAATGGGTTAATTGATCAAGCGAATTGCATGAGCTGTGGCACTTCATGATGGATAATTTTGGGGAATTTCCGTTCTGCTTTGTTTTTAGCTGAATTAAGTAGGTAGCTTTTGCTGACTACATCCGGAATAATTGGAAACATTTGTGTTTTTTTTCACGTGATAACCATGAACAAAGGTTTTCATTTGGGTATCCAGGCTAACCTGATTTTTGTACAAGTTTGTATTTCGGCGATTATAAACGTCTATTAATCTAGTTGTATTTCAACGATTATAAATGCCTATGCGTCAAATGGGCTCACGGCTAGTATGCATTGCGCTGATATTAGTTGATCACCTGCCATTGATGCAGCCATTTGATTGGATTCATTAGAATAAACTTGCGTTTGGCAGTGATGTTGTTTAAGTGCTTGGTTTAGATTTAAACTTAAAAGGCATCACAATCGCTTAGGTTACCTCATAGATTACTGACTCCGTTATCGATGAAATATGAAGAAAATTGTGCAGGGAAGTAAATGATGTTTTTCTAGGTTTTCCTTTAATGTTATTTTTAGTTGAATATGGAACATATGGTATGCTCTTTAATGGTGGCGTTCATTTCACGTGCCTGTTGTGTGAGGTTTGGAGACGTGTTAGCAGATTCCTTACTATTTTTGTACTTTAATTTTCTTTTACAGTATATTTATATGGTGTACGTAGTAAAGTACACTTGTCTCAAAGAAGTCAAATAACTTGCTTTTGTTTTTGAGATAATGCCATGGAATATTTAACAATATTGCTGCATATATTATGGGGGAAACATTAGATGTGATGACCAGGGAAGAGAATAGGCAAATCCCAGATGATCCAATAAAATCTATTTTGTGTTTTTAGTCTAGTAATCTACATCTTTTCTTATGTTATGTGTACATAGAATCTTAGGGAATGTTTTCCTTCCGAGTATATCTTGTCTATGTCAGTTACATGTATATCTGTTGTCTGCTAGGCTTCCTTTGGCCATGGAAATGCAACGGTTTCATGCTCACAGCCAGAGAATGGTTTTAGTGATTCACTTTCTCTGCTCCACTCTGAGAAGGCAGTGCAGGAACTTCTTCAACAAACTCCTGTTCATGGATCTGATGACCATCTTGTAGAGTTTTCAGAGGCTCTGAGAAGTATTCCAATGACTTATTCTTGAACCTTTTTTTTTTTGTTTCATGGAACTGTGTTTTGCCTATATATCTCATGAAATTTGATGCTTATATCAATTTAAACACAATTTTAGCTGTTGCAAAGGCATTGAAACGAGCTGCTGAAGGGAAGGCTGCCGCACAAGCTGAGGCTGCTGAATGGAAGCGTAGATACGAACTGGAGAGGACACGAAATCTGCAGTTGGAGAATAAAGGTTATTTTATAATTATTTAACAACCTAAACAAATTGTAACATTTTGTTAATTTTAACATTTTATGAAAACATTTAAATCTTGTTTTATCAAAGGCTTATCTAAACTACACAAAGTCTGCTAAACCAAATCTTCTTCTGACACTTGAGTCTTATTTGAGGCCATTATTTAGTGAAACAGTAGTGGCCTTGCCTTCGAACAGTTTTAGTTCAGATTTTGTTTCATCTTTAATCTTGTAGCTATATGGTTGATACAATGGCACTTTTTTAGAAGGCTGCACTAGTTTGTCTTTACGGCATATGGCTGATCTTTGGTAGTCGAATTGATTTGGTTCTTTGTTGGTGTGGCCATTAGCTTCTTGGGATATTCATTACCATATAGTTGTGTGATTCTTTCTATCTTTTGTCCACCACCCTTATTTCATGTACGGTTCATTTCTTGGTGGGCTAATTTTCAATGTGGGAGATTTACAAGAAGATTCTTTTAGCCCAAATTGGGACCACTAAAATGGAAACTAATAGTAGAACAAGACAGGATTGTAGGCTCAGACAGAGTAGTTCCCTGTGTATTAGAGTGATTGAGGATATCCATGTTAGCTGATTTTGAATTTTGACACTTACAATCACAAACTCAGATATCGTAAAATCATGTTATTGTGTGATGACCGAACAATTATATTTAGACTTGTCTTAGTGGATAAAACTGTTCCCTTTCTCAGCTTATGTCCTTATGCACATTTCTTGTCTATCATGTTCTAAGCATCTTCACCTTTTTACTTATTGTGAAGAAAATTGTTCATTGTATTACAGAACAGTCTCTTAGAGAGAATAGTGGTGTTTTCAAGGGAGAGAGGTTGGATAACTCAACCAACCAACAGGTGCTGTGCAATCAAGAAAGTGAACGTTCTAGTGATGGTTATTTCGGGCATGGAATTTGCTCCCATGAGGTTCTTCAGGATGCGGTAGATTTTGGTTCCAATATGGTTCATCATAACAAAGTTATGAGAAAGGTACATTCTATTACTATTGTTGTTTTCCCCAACTAGCGAATAGCTGGCTTAGTCTAGTGGCTTTTTAGATTGCAGCAGTTAAATCTATTTTCAGAACATTAATTGTTAGGATGGTGAGCAAATAGTCTTGGTAGTATTTTGAACTATTTGGGTTAATTTTCTTATGATGTTTAATACCGAGAAAAATATATTTAGGAATCTTTTTGCTGAAATATCCTTCCAGAAACCCTCTTTCTTTTTGTCTTTCATTATTTTTGTAAAGCCTTATTTTCTTTTAGTCAATGTGGAGAAATTTGAGCCTCATAATTGCAGCACAGAACAGGTTCTATTCATTTGTGAAAGAATTAGCGCTAAATTTCAAAATTGATTATGATTTATTTTGTGTTTCTGGATATAGGCATCGTTTAAACTTTCATGGAGGTGCAAAGGGGAAAATAGCGATCAGCACAAGCATGACATTGTGTACTTTGAAAGAGGAAATATAACAACTGCAGAGTGCAGCAGTAAACAGGTATTCACCGTGTTGTCTAGATTTGATGATTTTTTTGCCTCTATTTTGAGTCATTTAGTCAGTCCGTGATACTGATATATTTGTTGCTTTATTTGTAATTCTTTTCTCATTCTATTGTATGTTCTGTCATTCAGCTTTTCAAATTTCTAGAATTAGTTTACAGGTGGCTTCCATCTATTGCCTAATTCAACACTCGTTTTCATTTCAGATTTCTCCGAAGTGGGAATCACCCCCACAGACTGTGCTTATTTTGTCCAAACCAAATTCAACTTCTGTTCGAATTTTATGTGCACAAATGGTCAGGTGTGGATCAAACAATGTTAGTGTTTGCATTTTGCATTTTGCATTTCTACAAACAATACTTTCATTGCGCCTAAAACTGTGGATTTATCTACTTAAATGATTTGAGGTGTGACTGGGAACATATGTATTGTGCTTGAATTTATCTTTTTGGTTGCTTTATGCTCTGTGATATAGTCTACTGGTGTGGAATGGACTTTAATTCAGAAGTAGTAGAAAATTTTGTTCTCCCTTCTTGGAAGTTTGCTTTGGAACAGTCATCTCTTGCATTAGTATGTTGCATTATGTAAATGTGCTACATGTTGCTTGGAATCCTGAAAACACATATTTGACACAAATGATACACCCCGTATGATTTTGCTCACATGCAGGCAGATATGCCAGTTACCTCAACCTTATTGTTGAGGTTATTTTTATTTTATTTTTAAATTTTTTCTCCATATCTCTGCTACCAACCCATTGAACCAATAAGCACCCACTCTGGATAGAATAACGTAGTAACATGCAGCACTTGAACCTTAACTCTCCACTGTCTTGCAGATATTTGTTTTTTATATTTTTAAATCTCTGTTCTCTCAACTTTGTTTCATTTCTCTCTAATATTAGTAGCTGCTAGGATGGTGTAGTGTGATACCATAGCTGCCTTTGTGACTTTTTAAAAAAGACAGATGCTGGATCAGTTTTTGTGGTTATCGTATTCTTGATTTTCTCTTCACAGATGGTTAAGAGAGCAGAAAAAGATAAAGATCTATGTAGAGCCACAAGTGAGAGTTGAACTTTTATCAGAATCATCTTATTTCAGCTTCGTTCAAACATGGAAAGATGGTAAGCAGTGGGGACTTTTGTACTTTATCTGACTTAACCAGTGGCTATTTATTCAATACCATTTAAACCTTTCTTTATTACCATATTAATGTCCAAAATAAAAGTTGAGATAAAAGAACATAATGATGACAAGACATTATCCTCATTTTTCTATCAAGATAGCTCATTATAATCTATGAGGTAGGGTTAACCGTTAGTTGGGTCTATTTCAGACTAACCTGCCTAACTCAAATACTGAACTGTAATTGTCTGATTAATTATTTGTCATGTGTGACCTGCTTGTACCCTTATTGTATTAACCTATTTTGGTCTTGTAATATTTTATAAATTATAATTAATTATTTGTACTTCCAGACTAGTCCTTTAGGCTATCTTGCCTAAAATGTGGGTGAACGTTGGCCCATTTTATCCTCATGCCATGCCATGCCATGCTAGCACTGTTAAAGTCAGGCTCGTGTTGTGCGCTGGCCAATCCAACCCAGTTTACACCTTTACCATAAAGGATATAATTAACAACTGAAAGTTGCACATTATTCTTTGCCCACGCTATATCTGGAGGAAAAGTATTTGCTAAATTGACACCTCTCACAAACTCCAATGTTATCTGTTGGATGTTGATTCAATGTTTCCAAGTTTTGATTCCTTAGTTGATTCCTTTCGTTATCAATTTTTTATTTTATTTGATCATCTGGAGGTAGCAAGAATTCATTGTGTTTGGATATAGTATTGTTCTTTAGGAAAATGTGGTATAATTTTTTGGTCCATATGGCCCAATCCACTTATTTGGCATCTTTGTCTTTAAAGTTGACTCGTGTACGAATTCCACTGGTACTATATATTCTCCAGTGATACTTTGTTGCATACAATGCTTTTAGTCGGATCAAGGAAAATGCATATAAATTGATTTTTATACTGGTTTTCTACCATGTTTATTGTTTGCCAGGCTAAGGTAATCGTGTAGCATATATTCCACCCTTTTATAATGCACAAGTACATACAGTGTTGAAGTTTCATATCAAGCAATGCAATAATGTAATTACTTGTTATAATGATTGCTTACAGTATTGGCATTGACTTGTTGATCATATTGCTTTCCAGAACAAGAAATTTCGCTCCTCCACACAAAAGTTGACCTTGTGGTGACTCTTGGTGGAGATGGAACCATCCTTTGGGTATGAGCATTTAATCTTACAGAACCTGTATTTAGGATGAGATGAGTTTCAACTGGATATTAGAGAATCAGTTTAGATGGTAGATTGTGGTGTGATCTGTTGTGCATAGAAGCTGTGTTTAGATTTGTCTGCTTCTGCAACATGTTTTACAGTGATATTGTTTATGTTGGCAGAATTAGTTCAAATCTTGGTGCATAAATTATGATCTGTGACTCCAGTAGAGCTGGTGGAATACTTGGGACCCTAACTAATATCATGTTACTGCAGAAAGAATATGCAGATACCTGGTTTCACTAACGATCTTGTGCTTTTTTCACTTCAAGTCACAAAACCTATTGTCCTATGGTGAACATGCAAGTACTTCACCACATTGGCACCAAACTTTTGATGTGCCTGTTACTGTTGATTGCTTTAGCTATTGCAGCTTAATTTGTTCAATTACCATCAATTCAGTGTGGCTGCCTTTAGGCAAGAAAATGCTAATCTTCATAAGTTTGGCTACTTTATAGCACGTACATTCATCCTTACATTGAAGTTTTTACCAGCAACTTCTAATACAGATAGAATGTTTATTGTAATATATATTGTGGTCACCATGGGGCTGAAATTTGTCTTTAGAACTAAAATCATGGAATTTGGATTTATGCTAGGAGTCAATTTCTATTGGTCATTTTATTTTACTGCAGATTCTTTGGCATTAGTACCTTAAGAAGCACTTACCATCTACTTATTGTTTTGCAGGCAGCATCAATTTTCAAAGGACCTGTTCCTCCTATTGTCTCGTTTTCTTTAGGGTCTTTGGGCTTTATGACCCCATTTCGTATCCTCCATCTTAGAAGGATTTTCTTTTCTTAAAAGATAAAATTAACTGTCAAATTTAGTGGCTGGAAATATTGACTTTTCTCTCAGAGAATTTAGTTTTGAATAATTATACTCATTACCTTGCCCATGTCTTACTCTAAAGTGTTCTTTAACATTTTTTAGACAGTGAACACTACAGAGATTGCCTTGATTCAGTTTTAAGGGGTCCCATTAGCATAACATTAAGAAAACGGTTGCAGTGCCATGTTATTAGAGATACAGCTAAAAATGAGATTGAAACTGAAGAGCCTATACTTGTTTTGAATGAGGTTACGCTCGACTGTGGAACATCGTCATACCTCACAAATTTGGAGTGCTATTGTGACAACTCCTTCGTTACATGTGTGCAAGGGGATGGATTAATTTTATCAACAACATCCGGTAGCACTGCATATTCATTAGCTGCTGGAGGATCAATGGTCCATCCACAGGCATGTTCCTCTTTGTGGTAATGTAGCTTAGGAATGTTTGGATAATGTTGAATGAGGACCCTTGGATTCATCTTAGCATGCGTTGATATACTTAATTCCATTGCAGAAGAGACCACTAATCCTAACCCTTTTATAATGTCATAAATGAGTTTCTGTGTTAGTTGCAATATTGTGACATTCCATTTACAAGAAACAAAAACGAAATATTGATTCATCTCTGTAAATGCAGGTTCCTGGTATCCTTTTCACACCAATTTGTCCACATTCTTTATCCTTTCGGCCTCTGATACTGCCCGAGCATGTGACAGTGCGAGTTCAAATTCCTTTCAATAGCCGAAGCCCTGCCTGGGTATCATTTGATGGCAAGGACAGGAAACAGTTAGCACCTGGTGATGCACTTGTGTGCAGCATGGCACCTTGGCCTGTTGCTACTGCATGTCAAGTTGATTCTACTGTCGACTTCTTACGCAGCATCCACGACGGCCTCCACTGGAATTTGAGAAAGACACAGTCATTTGACGGCCCTTAAGATATCTAATTCTTTTATCAAATTAGAGAAAGCAATCTAGCAAAACTGACATGTATGGTTCTGAGATATATTAGTGTTATATTGTAGCCGTGGGGGAAGCATTAATATGGTGTAATTTGTTTTCTTTACTGTTTTCTGCCCCAGGAGAAAAATACCAAATTCTGTAGTTAATCATTCAACCGATGGTCCTGAAAATTATAGGTGAGCAAAGTTGTAAGTCAAGAGATCAATGTTAGTCCTTTCTCCTAGGAGAATTGTATTATTGGATAGACCTAATACATGAGTAGATACAAGATAAACCAAATTGTTAAAGGTGAAGTTCATATATAAGTTGCCTTTTACAAGCTTCACTTTCTGGGCGCGTGCGCGCTCTTGTAGGGTTTCTGTGTTGTGGAGTACTGTGTTTTAATGGTGGGAAATTGGGGGGAATATTGGAAGTGTTTAGCAAACAATCAATGATTGGAGCTCGGATGACAAACGAAGTGAAGTAGGATCCCTCAACAGCAGCGGTTCAGAATCAGCATCTCTACAAGGTAACTCCTTTATTCTTTAACTTGTCATCAGCATTTCATTGCTTGTGTTACACTAAAAACTGTATGGAAAACGTCGCCCCAGCAAAATTGTTAAAATTTCATTCACCTACTCTATGTTTGCGCAAAGTTCAAGTTCATATAATACGTGGTTTGATAAATCATAAAAATTTTTCATTTATTTAGTTAAAAATCAGGAAAAATAGTGCAAAAAGATCTTAAACTAACTACAAATGAATTGTCAAAAACTTCTTTGTGAGTTTTCTATTCAGTTGCATGGACTTGATGTTTGTGCAAATATAGGATAGGATGGGTGGATGATATTCTCTCTACAATTATAAACTTTTTACTATTTTTCTTCTTTACAAGTACTGAGGATGTGTTTTGAAACGTGTGATCTACTACCAAACTGTCATTTGCATGTACCCTCATTGAATATTTGCATTTTTACCATCCATACTGGTCTTTGCATGTTCTCTTAACCCGAAATCTAGGATAAGGTCTTGCTGTGTTATCAAGTCAACACCATATTTTCTTCCGCCCTGCCTGCATATTTTATACTTGAGAGTTGAGAGAGAGAGAGAGAGAGAGAGAGAGGTTCCTTGTAATTTTCAAGTCAAAAACAGCTTTTAATAAATTTCATGTAACTTAAAAGCTCTCAGGACCAATATTTGCGTGTCTTTGTTCGGTCTCTCACTGATTGTTAAGTACTTGCTTTCGAGCCATCTAACCAAATAATTTAACCATACCCCTTTGATCTGCATATCTAATTTATTTATTTTTTATAGCAAAAATGATATGACCATTATACCCTCGTTGAGAAGAGGTGACTCCCAACTTTGACAAACAAACATCGCAGTTTTCCCTCCCTCTTGACCAATAAGAATTTGATGGTCCAAAAATTTAGATTAGACCATTGTTTTGTTTAGCCAACAATATGTTTGGAAACTGGTGTGTTTTTACTTGATTATCACATTTGGTAAGCATATATATGCTTTTAGTTACCACTAGTGTTTACTCATCACTTATCCACTTGTATTAATAAGGAATAACTTCATTTCACAATAGTTGTTACATATGAAGCTTTTATTTAATGTAATACAAATTTACATAAATAATAATTTCATTATCTATTGGTAAGAGTATTACATAAAAGTAATAAATAATGAGAATCAATCGCTTCTATTGGTATCTTCTTCTTTTTTAATCTCTTTATAGCAAGTAGCATCTAAGGTATATTGAGTGCTGTTAATTTTTATTTATTTTTAAAATAAATTAAAATTTATGTAATAAATATTAATTTTTAATAAAAAGCATTAATTTTTTTATTAATATTTGACATTTTATTATTCTGTCTCAACCAACAATAATCATGTGTCAAAAAATTAAAAGTGTATTGATTTATTAATTAAAAAATTAGTGTAAAAAAATTATATAAAATTAAAAAATTTATAATTTTATCTCTCATACGTGCATGTATAATAATTAATAAATTAATTATAAATATATTTTAATTAAAAGACTTGTCAAAAATCATGACTATAATGAAACATACAGCGAAGGTTTTGAAAAATTTTATATTTACTTAATATTATCTATTAAATTCATATTATCTCTAAATTATAAGTATATAGAGTTTATTACAGTTTTAATTTATAAGGTAAGAAAGGTGATATATTTTATAAAAATTAAAATAAATAATTATCTAGTTCTCATTTTAATATTTGATTTGATTTTTTTTTGTAAATAAATTTTTGTTATAAATTTTTGTCAATAACATTTTTTTAAAAAAAAAATTGACTAATTAATTATTATGTATCATAATTAGTTAAATATTTTATAAAAATTAAATCTTGTAATTATGTCCGCATCATTTTAGTGAGAGAAAATACAATATCACTCTATTTTATAAAATTCTCTATGGCAACGTGCAGTTGTTCAATAAGAGTGACTGTATTTACCAACAACGCCAACATAAAATATACCATTTTAAGCTAGATATTAGTTGCCAACTAAGCATAAACTAGCATGGAAAACGTCTTGCAACTTTTCCCTAAAACATGGCTCAAAGTGTTGTGAATGTTTTAACTCCATTAGCACCATAACTTGGCCTTGAAACAGTCGATGTCTAGTTGTTATATTATCACTGCTCTCACGAAATTAATGCTTAATCTCACTCCATTAACCTGTTTCTGGAGAAAGGTTCCAAACATGCACGATCACGTGCATTAGCAAACCCCCCCCAAAAATGAAAAAAGAAGAACAAAAACCACATGAACCCTTTTTGAAAAACTCAATAACTGCATCCTTTTTATGCATATTTGGTTTAGATCATCTGCCCATTTTTCAGTTTCTTCCAAGCTTTTGTTAAATTCCGAGATGTCTTCCAAGTATGCCACCAAATTAAGCAAAATGCAGCAAAGTTTTCAGTATCTATCCTCAGGAAGTCTATGTAGATATCTTGCAATTTCAGGTCTAGTTCTCTTCTTGTTCTACGCCTTGTTGTTTAACAATATTTACAAACTTTCTCGTTCTGATTTCAAGTTCTCTCCACATTTTAAAGTAATATGGCCTGCAGCTTCACATTATACTAATGATTCCAATTCTTCCTCCAATATTGCTTCTTCTCCTACCAATATCAGCCATATTGTTTTCAGCATTGCTGGAACTGTAAATGGGTTGAAATACAGAAAAGCTTACATTGAATCATGGTGGCGACAGAATGTAACAAGGGGTTATCTCTTTTTAGATAGATTTCCTTCTAAAGAATTCTTACCATGGCCTTCATCTTCTCCTCCTTTTCGTGTCAACGAAGACATCAGTCGTCTGAAAGCATATGAGAGAATCAAGAAATCATTTCAAGTTCGAGTGTTTCGAACAATTTTGGAGACATTTAGAGAGGGAGATAAAGATGTGAAATGGTATGTGATGGCTGATGATGACACTGTTCTATTTGTTGATAACTTGGTTAAGGTTCTGGCAAAATATGATCACACTCAATCTCTTTACATTGGGACAAATTCTGAGAGTGTTACTTCAAATTTTTATGCATCCTTCAACATGGCATTTGGTGGAGCTGGGTATGCGTTGAGTTATCCTCTCGTGCAAGCATTGGCTGCAAAGTTAGACATGTGCATCGAGAAATACCAGAACTTGTATGCCAGTGACTTAATGTTGTTCTCGTGCTTGGCAGATTACGGAGTTGCACTGAAACCTGAGAAGGGTTTTCACCAGGTGATGATCTCTCTTTGACAATTGTTTTCGAATTTTGTAAATTAAAATGCGCCCACTGAATTAAAAATATGTCACAGCAAATTTATTGCACGCACATTTTAGAACAAAACAAGAATACTTTTCTTGGCATGAACACGCTAACTCTTATCCGTGTTGGCAATTGCAGATTGATCTACACCATGATATATCTGGTCTTCTATCAGCTTTTCCCCAGACTCCGGTCATCTCCCTTCACCACCTTGACGTCATAAATCCGATATTCCCCTCTATGAGTCGTTCTGAATCTATAACTCACCTGATGAAGGCGGCAAGAGTTGACCATTCACGTCTCTTACAGCAAACGATCTGCTACCGCCAGCAAAGAAACTGGTCTTTCTCCATCTCTTGGGGCTACTCAGCGTATATATACGAAAATATATTGGCTCGAAACATTTTAGTGAAACCCCTTGAAACATTCCGGCCATGGCGAAGGAGCGATAAGCCACCACTTTACATGTTCAACACCCGAATTCTCAACAAAAATTCATGCGAAGCACCCCATGTTTTCTTCTTTCATTCCATAAAGAATTCAACAGAAAATCAAGTCCTTACGACTTATATTCGAGCATCACCGCGAAATTTACTGCCCTGTATGAATAATGTTAACGTTTCTGCAGATTCTATCCACAAGATTCAAGTATTCTCTCCAGGAACAGCGCCCAAGAAGGTGAGTGTGCAAACCATCTTCATTTACTATCAGAATTCACATTATTAACTAGAACTGTAGAACATGAAATGATCTTTGTATTGTATGAATCTGCCAGATGGGAAAAACTGAATGCTGCGATGTTCAGGACATGGCTGACATGAATGTTACTGATATCAAGTTAAGAGAATGTACGACAGACGAAATTTTTTCATAAATTCAATTCAAAATTGTGATGTTCATAGGGGCATGTTTAATACTTATAATTACATGCCACCTTCAACTATTTTTCCTTTTTTGTCATCCAGATATCTACTTCAATTTTTATGCAACTAAAAGAATGAATTCAATCTGTTCGAACTCTCATAAAGTAATTTTTTTGAAGCACAAAGTAGAAACATCTTAAAGAGATAGGCACCACCCACCACAGCATCATTCATAGTAGAAGTGAAGAGGTTATTTCTAAATCTGGACATATGTAGAAGCAAATTGGGGACAAACAGAAAATTATGGAATTACATGAAGATAAATCAATGTCAAGAAAACATCAACTGCTTGACAAAAAAAATTACAATGTCATCTTTATGATGACTAATTCCAAGTTCCCAACACATACACTAAGGAAAACTAATCATTTATAGAAATCTTTATACCTACTTATGCAGCTAAGGACACTTCACACTGCAAAACTCATCATTACTCAGACAACACCTTCTCCTCCTCATGAGTCTTTTGAAGTCCTATCAAACGAGCATAGTCCACCCACCTGCCAAAGTAAATTGAAATTTGTTAGGTGACTTGTAGTTGGAAAGTAATCCTTGGTACTGAAATTGAGAGAGAACGGAAACAGAATCTTACAACAATGAACCCAAGTATGTGTTGCCTGTTCGAACAGCAAAGCAAACTGCACCGAGCATGAGCTTGTGCTGGTGCAGTAAAGGCTCCAAAATCCGCTGTTCGATAACACCAGCCAGTACTTGGTACCTGTTGAACACAAAATAATGTAACAAAGGCATTCCAACAACAAGAAGCCTTCAAATAAGAATATATCACAAGGAACCGGGGACAGAAAGAGAACATATGTTAGGGAACATCTGCACGTTTTGTGGGAATCAGTAATGTTCCATCATGGTCAACTTGCACTTTTGTGATGTGTCTATTTAGTTTCACTTAGACTTAAACATTTTGAACTTTCTTGCACTTACACATATACCATTTCTTCATAGAGTTGGTACGTACTGCATTGGTCCAATAACCATTCATTTCAATTTACTTTATGAGTTCCGAAGATTCTTTTGCCTATCAGGATCTTGAAGCAAGTGAAACCCAAAGGTTTGATCCCCTTTACTTCATAGCTGTATATATTACTTCAAATTGCAAACCTAAGGTTTCCTCTACCAGTACTATGCCTGCATTTACTTTGGGGACTTGTACTCATCCATACAAAATGGCATGTGAGTTCTGCGCATAATTAGTTCCTTTAGCATTTATCTCTTTAGGTGCAACAACTCCACATTTTTGTGATGGCAGAATGTTTGAAGGATTTTTTTTATTTTCACAGCATAACATTTTCTTACAAAAATTTACTAAAGATCTGGTTAAAGTTCTCTAACAAAACCCTTTTTGATAGTCCAAAATTGAAGGCCAAACTAGCCTAATAGCTAGATCTATACTTAGATATCCACATAAGAAGAAATATGCAAAGTTTGAATTTTTCTCAAGTATGCCATTAGCAATCCAATCAAAGTACATGAACAGTTATTGCACAGAAAATGCACATCTTACATGAGCCATGGTACAAGACAATACTAAAATTAAACTGCCAAAAGGGCTTTAGACTGCATATTGTCCCATAAGAATTTCGTAAAGTAATCACGTACCTTATGTGGTATTGGCATCAAAGGCAACAAAATAAAAAAGAACAGTTTGATGCATAATAGCAAACCCAGTGTTTAAACAAAGTGATTTTTATCAGAAATGGCATACCTGAGATTGCTAGAAACCGCCATGTAGACACCATATGCAACACTGGTGGAAAGTATAGGCACATTTTCTACTTCACCTGCAGAAGTCTTATCCACAGCCTTCCGTGCATTGATCAAGGCATTCGTCACAACTGTACCAACCTAAGACATACTAAATTCCATTAAATGCAAGCATATCAACATCTCAGATTTTGAATTGAATAAATTATCACATAAGCACAAGAATTTTTTTAATATATGTTTGAATTATAAAATGAATTATAAAAATTACGGCATGACTGGGTACATCAAAAACTCCATGTTGCTCAATATCTTCAAACTCTTTAATGAAAGAAATAAATATATGAATAATGAATTAACCCATTGTAGCCAAAAATGAAAATATATTGTCCAAAGACAACTTTTATAGCACATCACAAGATTTCAACTGATTACAAGGCCACAACATTTGACAGACATTTTCAATAACACATCACCAGAAAACACAAAGGCATGCACGTAGGTGTTAGACTTTGAAATTAGTAACGCTCATTTCATGCATATCATAATTCGATTCCATAACTGCATAAATAAGTATTTAGGCAAAAGCTAAAAGCAACTGTCAGGGACATTTTGAAATACATATATTAGATGCAAATGAAAACTTCAATTGCAAAAGATAGATCAAAATGGATTTGCAGTAACTTATCCAATATTTAAAACTTGTAAATCAGGAACAAGAAAATGAGAACCCTTTACTATTTTATATATTTTTTGCCAATTCTGGTATAGCAAAATCTTCTTTTGGCTATTGCATGAGGTAATCATCTTTGTATCTACACCAAGCATTAAGTAAAGCACATGCATCTAGTAGCATGCCACATGTTTTGAGGAAAGAGAAACTACTATTATCACATGAGAATAATAGTTGGAGTTGATTCAGACCAAGAAAACATTTTTGAAGTTTTTCTGGTTAGATAGAAGAACGTTAACAGGCCAAAAGATGGATCTTCAACAGAGATTTGTATCCTTAAAAGTAAAACTGTTTGCATGCATGTGTATGGAGAAGACGAAGGAAAGCTTTGAGTTATAACTTGGTAAGTTCTCAACAACTTGGAGTACAATAAAAGAGCTTATGTCTATTGGCTTCCAGCCAATCTTGAATCTGTTGTTGCTCAAAGCATGTCATATGTCTGCATATTTTCCTCATTTATAGTAAAACTATTCTCTAAATCACAAACTATGGTTCAGAAAGAGAAATAAACACTGCAAAGACAGAGAAGTTTAAATCCAAGAACCTCCTAACAGCAAAATAATAACTCACCAGTGATGAAGTGGTGCCAACTGCAAAAAGCTTTGCCCCATTACGCTGCATAACACATATAGGTAATAAAAATAATAAGGTTTACCATTCACACTAAATTTGAGAATTTCCAAAAAAACACCTATGAAAAAGATAGAATATTTTCTTACCGCTATGGCACCTAATCTCTGCAACAATGAATATGAAGTTCCTGAGAGGGCCACCTGCAAACAGAATTTAAGAACCGGATAACTCTACGTAGTTTGTATTCTGAGGAACAAAACTTTGCAGAATTTGGTCAATACAGAACCTGAAATGCATTATCAGGACAGTTGTAGAAGAATTTGGATATAGGACCAGCATTGACAGCCACAGGTCGGAGAGCAACAGTAGGAGCAGGAAGATAAACAAGCATGAAATCTGCAATGATGGCCATTACCTGAGAAAAAAAAAATGAACCCAAAACTTAATTGATAGAGATAACATAAAGTGTTATGCACAGACAATCACATCTTATTGACTTGAGAGATAGATTTTTTTCCAGGGATGAACAGGATTGTGATTATTGTACTACTGCAGCTTACAGAAACCACAGTCACTTTTAAGAAAATATCTTAGACAAAAAGTTTCAGAAGACAGGGCTTGAACAAATGATTTTTTAGTCTCTCTCGAAAAATCATTCAGCTTATTAGTTTAGAATGGAAAATATGCACATACAGACCAATCTAAAGATACTGAAATTAATCAGAAATAGCATGTTAATATTTTTTTTAGATAAATATCCCTTATGTTTTCGTAAATTCAACTATAATTGCAACCAATCAGAAAAATCGCCTTATCTCAACATCAAAAATGGCATCCACTTGGAAAACCCAATTGCATAAAAACATGCTATCTATTTTAACCAAAAAAAAAATCCGTGAAATCATACTTGCTGCTGCGTAATATAAACCTCACTGCAAAAGCAAACAACAGACTAGCTAATCAATAAAAATTGATTATAAGGAGAAAAGAACCATACCACATCTGCAAAAACAATTTCGAGCTCTTTGAAAAAATTTTCCCTTCGTCGATCATACTCTGCAGCTGTCTGGAAAATTAAAAAAAGAAAAAAAAAATAACAATCATTAAGATTTAGGTTCAAGGCCTAAATAAACTATGGATAATTGGAGTGACAGCCCACAAAAACAGAGAAAGAGAGAAATAGCTAACTATCAAAGTCATGTATTATAGCATTGTATCCAACAAAACAATGATTTCCCAGTTTGGACAGACTGCACACCAATGACAGGAAATGGCGCTATACCGGGGCATGTTACGGACTCTGGGACTTTGAGCAATTTTTTTAAATAATCACCATGAATTATTAAATTATCAACAAGCACAAACTCTACTCAACCATGAATTAACCACCCCACTTTGTCAATTAGTTAGTTAATATCGAATGGGAAAAGACATTCTGAAAACATTCTCAGCTTAGTCCATTTCTGTTTCAGGAATTCTTTTTTATATACTGAAGAATTTGCTTCATCGAACACCTTGTCATGGTTGTTTCATCCATAATTCTGAGTTCTAACCCAAATTCGAAAACCTCATGATGCGATGCAGCTCCACCGAGACGTGTCATCATGAGGTAATTCATTACTAAACTATCAATCTTTTCCAAAAATGTCCAAATTCAATACATAAATACTACAACAAAATTAAGTCCACAATGATCAAAACTGATTTAAATCAATCGCTCCAGATTAGCTTAACACTCTGTAATTATCATATCTGCTACACTGAATTAATCAAATTTTACTCCTTTATCAATTAAATCTTCGTAGAATTTAGAAACTTAACCAGCATTTTCCTTATCAGAGTAATCCATTGACGACCAACAAAAAAACTGAAAAAAAAAAAAAGACATACCTTAGTAAAAACACCAACGCCGCATTCAATGAAAACTTTAGCGAAGAAAAGATCATCAGCCAATAATCTCTCTTTGAAACCACCAAACTGCATCAACCAACTGAACAATCCAGACTTCTCAAGCTCAAAATACCTCGTTATAACCGCCCCAGGAATCTTCCCATCCTTGATCGCCGCCGCCAAGTCCTTTGGCAAACTTTCCAACGACCTCTTCGTTTCCGCTAACACCATCATCGCTTCCTCCCTGTTCTTGTCCCCCGCATTCTCCCCATCTCCATCATTACCACTACCACCCCCATTACCCCCATTGTTATTATTATTGTTGTTGCTATTATTATTAATGTTGTTGTCACCACCGGAGGTGGAGAAAGCGAGGAAAGGAGAGCTTTTGGCGCGGTGGTAGAGGTGGGGAGAGAGAGTGGCGGCAGAGAGGCGGAGGGGAAATGGACAGTGGAGATTAACTTTAGGGATGGTGGGGTTGTTGGGTACGGAGAAAGAAGGGGCGAAGAAGCACGTGGCGATGGACATTGTTTCTGCTTACTGATTCTGGTCAGTTGTCGTCGCCGTCGTCGTCGTCTTCTTCTTCTTCTCCTTTGTTTCTCTGACGAATGCTTTTTGCAGTTGCGTTGGGGGGCGTTAGTTGGGGAAATGCAAGAGGGTTTGGTGGCCTATGCTTCAATTACAATTTCCTACTCGCTTACATCTCGTGTGTTCATCACTCTCTCTTTTTTAATTTATTTTTAATATAATTTTGAAACAATTATAAATATATTTTTTCAAATGATATTTTATTCGTAATACGAATTTTTTTTTTTTACTTTTTGGGTATGGACAGAACGTGAAGTACACGCTCTTAGACACGCGTGAATTCGTGTGGGACATTGGGGGAGGTTGGTCAGAGTACACAGTAACCTAGTATTTCAGTGTGTAACACGCGCAAGAAACAGTGGGCGAGGGTTTTTTTTTTTTTATTTTGCTGTTATTTTTTAATATAAAAATAAGTTTAATAAAAGTCATACTAAATCAATATTTGTGTTTCCACCCCTTAATATTTATTATTTGAAAATATTCCCCATTTCTTTCGGAATATCCTTTAATACCCTATAAATTTGACCTTTTCTATGCCATCTACCCCTTTTTTTTTCAACTTTTGACAAATAAAAAATCTGCCTTCAATGACGAATCCAATACCCATTTTGCAAAAATAAAAAAATATATATTTATCTCTCTTTTTACTTTTTCATGAAGAACAATTAAAATAAAAATATAGTAAAAATTAATTATTAATATATAATTTATTATTAATAAATAAAAACATGTATTCATTTCTATATCATCATATATATTTTACTAAGTTAATTCAATACAAATATTTGTAATTATCTATAAATTTACCTATAAAAGAGTCTAATTAATTATATACGTGAAGTATACTTTTTTTTATACATTTTAGTCATAATTATATTACGATACAATAGCATGCATTGTATATTTCTTTAATTATTTTATTTTTATTTTTTAAATTATAAAAAAATTGAGAATTATAATAAAAAAAAAAGACTGAGAACAAGTGAAGGGTTGTATAGTACATTCATCTATTTTTATATGGTGTATTTTTTTTTTTAGGTAATATGTAAATTGTATTTAAAAATAAAAAGAATCTAAAAGTTGAAAATTCTAAAAAGAAATAGCTTTTTTCAATGGGGAAGAGGAAGCCATCAAAAATGACAAAAATGAAGCAAATGAAAATGACAAGAAGCTGAATTTTCGGCCACATTTGCACTTGAATTCGAATAATAAAAACATCATTACAATCATCATCAATCACCTCACAATGTCCACAAAAGGCATATAAATTCCAAAATCAAAATGTTTATTGCATGCTTCTCTTTTATTTGCTTACATTATGAATAACTCCCCAACATTTTTATAATTTGTCAAATAAGTTACATAGGTTCAATTTTATTTCATTTAAGCCCCAAAATAACCTCACAACAATCGTCCTATATAACTCCCTGACTAAAAACCCAAATAATTTTTTGAACATCTTAAAATATACATATTAAATTTTAAAATAATTAATATAAAAAATTTAAAAAATAAAATATATAATGTACTGCAATCAACCCCGAAAAATGATGTGGTTAAGAATTGCTTATTAATAACCTTTAAAATACAATAAACTAACCGATTAGCAGAAGGAGTTAAAATTTGACACGCTCTCCAATAACTCTGGAAGTCTCAGTCATCCCTACCAACCGGAGAAAGACCAAAACAAGCCTCAATTTTGCTTATTCCTATTCATATGGTATAAAAAGCAATTAATTCAAATTTTACTTATTTAATAATATAATTAAATAAGTTATTATTTATTTAATATTTTATTTATATTTTAATATTTTTAAAATATTAATAAATTTTAATTTAATTATTATTTTAAAATAAATAAATATAATTAAACTTTTTATAAAATATTACTATAATAAATAAATTGATGAAATTATAAATAAATAAATAAATAAATAAATACAATAAAATTCTATAAATAATTTATTGTGTGATAAAAAAATTTACGTATCAATAATTTTAAATTTAAATTCAATACGATTATTAATTACATTACGTTATATAATCTGTTTAATAATCGTATACTTTCGAACATATTAATATATATGATCAATGTTACGTACATAAGTTTATTTATATACGTAGATATAATAGTATTATATTATTGTTAAATATTTATAATTTTATTAAATAAAAAAAATCACATATATAAAAACAGAATACATTAAAGGAGAGATATGCAACTGACATAACAGTGTTTGGAAGTGCTAATCCAAAGGTTTAAACATGGAACTACCTTGTCAACTGGGGATTGGCTTGGATTTTGATACAGATTTTGGTTTGAGCATTAGGCCTACTTGTTTGGGTATTGGGCTAATCTAAAGAGTACCAAGAGCAGTTTATCGGGCTGGCGCACGTTCTTCAAAAGCAGGGAAGGTTTGTACGCACAATCCAAACATGTCTTTGCTTCATCATGTACGGTAATATCTAGCTAATTCACCATCCACGCTTGATATTATTATGAGTTTGTGATTTAAATTGCTTCCATTTGAGAGGGGTTATTGGCTTTCCTGAGAACTTTTTCAAGGTGATGCGCCGTATCGTCCGGGTGGGCCACCTCAACACTTGGTCTCGCCAGCAAAACCCATCTGCCATCGCTGTTTCTCACCATTCCTTTGTTCTCATCTTGACGCCAATTCGCTGGAACCCCATATTCAGTCTTCAGGAAATCACAACTCTTGTTGACCAGTGCAATATCTCTCTTCGTTGCCAAGCTGAACTTCTTTTCCTTCCCATGGTATCCATCCAGCAAATGCAAAAGAGCTTCAAGATTGTGTGCGCAGCCAAAGTCTTTCGTATCTTTTAAAAATGGACTGTGTGTGTGATCCAATGCTAATTCAACACCAACATGAGCATAACTCCATGGAAAATTCGTAGTTTCTTCTAAGTATTTCTGAAATTGGAGCTTCTCGTTGGCAAAAATTCCAGGCACTGTTGGTACTTTGTCGTGGACATTGACAACTCTGAGCACTTTCACTCCAAGCTCATCACACCGTTCCTTGAACTTCAGATTGCCGACTCGAGGCCCCGCGAAAGAGTAAACTGTGATCGGAACTTTGGTCTGGGATGTTCCATCGTTTATGATGTTTAATCCCAACTCTGCAACGTCATAAGCACTAATTATAGCCAAAGCTGCTCCAAGGCTATGGCCTGTAAATGTTATGCTAATTTCTTCTCCATCGTAACCCTCGAGAAGCCGCTTGATTTCAGCTAGAACTTGTTCACGAGCAGAAAATGAGCAGAACTTACAGTTGTTTTCTTTCTTGGTGTACAAATCATGAAACCCTAACTCGATTTTGATTGAGGGGTCATTTGTAAAATTTGCTGGATGAAGAATATCTTTGAGATCGTAAATCCATTCAAGATATGTGACCGTACCCCTCCATGCAACAACTATATCTCTTCTTCCCAGCCGTTTGATCTCTGCTTCATCAGTCGTTACAGCGATGTAGCCCATCCAGTTTGCATGAGTGCTCCACACACTGCTTAGCTTTGATTTTTGGAAAAAGTTTGGAAGATTAATGTTTGAGGTTGCATAGAGGTACCTGCGAATTTGGTAGCCATGATCAGCCATGTCAAGCTTTTCGAAGAAACGAGCTCCTTCATATTTGCATGTACCACAATACTTGGAGTGAGGATCAAAGTCGAAAGAATCATAGCAAGCTTGAGAAAATTCACCATAGCGAATGATTTCTTTGCGGAGATGGGAATTTATGGGGTCCAGTAATCCTTCCCAGTCCTGGCAGCCCTGGATTTCCTCCCACATCTCGCATAATGGTTTTTCATCTTTCTGAAGATCTGGGGTTTCATCTGTTGGGAATAAATCATCTAACTGAGGAGAACTTAAATTTGAAACAGATGAACATTTAATGACAGCTTTAGGGTATAGTGATATAATATTAAACGATTTGTTTTGATAGAGGAAACTGCTTTTGCTTCTGTTCAAGAGAATAACCTGAGAAATAGGTGGAAGGATGAACTTGGGGCTGCTGAAACATACAAGCTGAGGAGCCATTGGGCAGGGAATTATCATTTCTTTTTCTTTTTTCTTTTTCTTACTGATTAGAGGCAGAAGAAAATAGAGAGAGATATATCAGAGAGAAAGCGATTGAGGGAATTCATGTGAAGTGGTCGATGATTCAAGCCAAATTTGTTCTTTGTCCCCTTTCTCGAATGATAATTGTGGGTGCTTTCGGCTTCAGTCCTGAAACAGTGCTTGGTAATTAATGGATTGAGCAGCGTTGTACTGTTCGTTTGTGTGGGTCAGTGAAAGAACACAACAAAGCTAATGCATGTGAAGCTGGTACCATCCACCGTGAAGGATTAGGACCAATCTACATGAAATGAGCTTTAATTTACAGTTTAATCTGTTGGGTTGGTGTAGGAATTGAAGGGCACCCAAAGTGACACGTAGTTAACATTTAAGGGTGCATGAGAATGAGACTGGAAGAAAATAACTCATTCTGCATTATTTGATGGCCACATTTCAGAAGCCACTGGTTTATATTCAGATGAGTTGTACTACACCTACATTCTTTCTTTCTTTTTCTCTTTATATTGTATGCATATTCATGTTTAATTACTTAACCATTAAATCCAAATTAATCTTAGCTTATGAAATTAAACATATTGAAGGTTGCCCTCATCGAACGGAACCGTGTTTGGAGCCAGCGTTGGATTGCCCATTGCATGCAAAATTCATCATGATTTATACATTCCATCATTCATTTAATAAAGTAAATAATTATTAGTGAACGTTTTCTCTAAAGACACAGTTGAAGACATACTACTCGTACTGGTCAGTTTGTGACGGAAATTACATTTTCTAATTCTGTTTTCTTATTGCAGAAAGCATATAGATAGATATACACAAGCACATATATACATATGATGCTTAATTATTTCATCGGAAGCAAGCAGAATCTAGCAATGTACAGTGTAAACTGATGCAATTAGTTTCATGATGAGTGAAACTAGAACTAGTTACTAAAGAAATAATAGATCTTTATTTCACTAAACTCGATGATGAAGATGAAGATGAAGATAAAGATGATTGGGAGTTTCTACTACTTTCTTCTAGATACTACTTTGTTGAAGCTGTCAAGTTCAAGATTTGAGCCTATCTTGAAGTATCGGATACAAGAGTGAGTGAAGATTGTTATGCAATAATGTATTTGTGTCTGTGGAATGGATAATACACTACTAATCACTGTAGTTTTAGCCAAATTTCATTTACATTTATCACATATTTATTCTTGAAAACTATCCCAGCAATATTCCAGTAGTAACATATTCCAGGATGATACCCTTCCAGCTACCGCATGCGGACAATCCCAGTAAACCATATTTGTTCTTGAAAACAAGACAGTTAAAATAAAAATGTTTGGTGAATACTCATTTTTGCTTAAAAATTTAATGTTTACCCCACATCCACTCATCATTAATGGACAATTTGTTATTCCAAGTACAACGCGTCATCACACTTAACCTAGAGATATCAGGACTTGTGCTACTCAACATGGTTAAAACTACCATCAACCTTTTCTTCCAACACTCTACAATTACAGCTCAATCCTATACAGACTTCAATTGTTATGATAGAGACATCAGGACAGTGAAAGTCTCTTTTTCCCTGTTTCACTTTCAGGTTACTGGTGCATGCATTCCGTGCATGAAAATTTATCCTCAAGTTTGAATTCAAATAAGACCAAATTGGAAGTTGAAAAATCAAATAAGTATCTTCGGAAAAATCACTGCAACAATGGTTATCAAGATATCACGAGATTGCAGTACTGCATATAAAACCAAAAAATTTTGATGGCACCATTCAATGAAATATGGAGACAGTTACAAGAATGGCTAGTAAGTTCCATTTGCACGTGATACGGCAAGTCGAAAGCAACAAAAACAAAATCAATTATATAGGGAAGATATGCAACCTCAAGCTTCAGAGCTAGATTTGACAATAAAATTCTGGCGGCTGATCGGGTTCATCATAACAGGAGGCCCTGCAACACGAGGCCATGCTTGGAACTTCTTGTCGGTCTCTTCCCACCATCCCTTGTTTGAAACAGTTGAAGGGGTGGTACCTGGCCATCAAAATGATGACAGAGTTCAAACACACAGATATGCTTGTAAATAAAGCCATAGCAACGTCATTAGCAAAGTTTTTTTACCTCCAAAAATCTTCTTGTCAGAAATTAACTGATCGCATACATAAGCAACAGCAAATGATCCTACAATAGATCCTAAGATGTTCTTTGTTGCCATTTTAAAACTGCAATAGTCACAAATATCTGTCAGACAAACTAATAAATGTAATATGGCCTCAAACAGGTGCATAATCAGCATGATTTTCCAGAATGACTAAATAGGACAAAATGAGGACATCACAATGTAGAAAATGATTACCAGTCCTCCATCAAGCTAATACGATTCAGCAAAAGTACAACGTTCAAGTAAGAAACAAAAGGCACAAAGCCACCTCCAATTCTCCCTCGGGCCTATTTGATATGATTCAGCGAACCATATGATGAAATAAACCTTTTTTGTTTTGGGTCCTTAGGGAGGTGAAATGGGGACATTTTGAGACCCAAAAAACAATAGAAGATGGATAAGGGGCTTGTCGAAAACATTTATTTGGGAAATTGGCTGGGAGAATTAGAGGTTCTTTACCAATAGTTTGTCCAAACACAATTTTGCCACTTACAAAAGCTAGAGCATTTATTTTTGAAGATAAAATTATTCTACACATATTTTGTTTCTTCCCCAAATTTGATGTGCTGCCTTAATTTCAGTCAATCATCCACAAACATCAACAATACAGACCCATCTGTTGCTTTATCTTAAATCAAAACCTGAACAAACTCAATTACATAATTTGGACCAGAACCCAAATTTAAAGTAATAATATTTTTCCTCATTTCTCAACAAACAAACAGATCATTTACTTAATTTCATTATTTTATTCATTTTTGAAAAGACAAGCCCTTAAAAATTTAGTCACATATACCAACATCAGATTACACAACATAAAACAAATAAAAAGACTCAAACAAGTAAAATCCCTAGAAATCGAAACCACCCACAGCCTCGAATCAATTGCAGATTAAACAATCTTACGACAGAAACGAATCTGTAGAGAAACGGCTATAGAAAAAATAAATAAAAATAAAATGACTGAAGAAGAACACTAGCCAATGTGAGCCTGACCGTAGCTGCCAAAAATGGTCCCAGCTATCAAAATTCGTGTGCTTCGGCGCTAAATGCAGAGCTATTTATACAAGGAGATCTGCAATGGGACGGGTCGACCTGGGGCTATCGATTCGGGTCAGAATGGGCTTTACTTCCCCCGGAACCATGCCGAGACCCGGGCCCATGTTTGTATTTGTCTTTACATTCCTGAGAAGTACAATTTAAAACAATAATAGAAGATTGGGATTAAGTGTTTCAGATTTTACACTTTATACCATCATATAAGTTCCATTTGAATGATTGAGAAAGTATTTTATATTTATATATTAATTATATATACATTACATTTAATCTCAATCATTAAGCATGCATTGATTAAATAACTGATAAATTGTTACACAATTATTTCTTTGTCCCTTTAATTTTACATCTATTGAATCCTTAACTTAAAGAAGTCAAGATAATAAGCATTTGTATATTCTCTAGTGAATGGGTGAAACTAGAAGGTTGAAATTGTGATTTCTCCAAGTGACAAACTTCAGTCCAACTCTTTAGCTAAGAAGTTTTACATCAAATGCCATGATTGAACAAGATTCATATGCATAATTCTGCCTCTCATGACTTTTTCTCTGCATTGTAATGCAAATGATAAACAACTGCTTTGCTGTTCTGCCTTACTAATGGTGACAAGTTACCGATATCTCCTAATGGTGATCGTTTTTGAGCCATGAATCTGCTGCTGCTTGCGTTTGCTTTTCTTCCATCGCATAAGACCTCTCTCTGCCTGGTGATATTGTCATTTTTGTGATGATTTTCCTTTAAGCGACAAACTAGGACCCGTTTCTCCATCTCATTTTGAGCATCCCCGGGGAGTGGTGGTGAAGCTTTTCCCCTTGATGGTACAGTAAATTGCTCCTGCTTCAACCGTTCAATCTCCTTTTGCAGCATGGTCACTTGTGCTTGTAGCTCATTTGCCTTGGTTTCAAAAAAGTGAGCCTTTTGTTTCCATTCTTGCACCTAATGAAAAATCAAAACATCTAATTGAGTACAAGATTTTCCTGAAAAAACTTAAAAAGAAAAGTGCAAAATTTTTTCCTTCCTCTACCAAATCAATGTAAGTTGCATATCGTGCAAAAATAGGAAATGCAGGAAATGGTGGAAGAAGAACTTACCGCAGACACCAAAGACTGGATCTGATAATCTGAATCAAGTGCACGATTCTCCCAAAAATCTCGAGACGCTTGCAATTCTTCCATCTCAGCTCTCACCTCCCCCAGCATCTCTTGCATTTGAGACCACTGTTCTGTTTCAGCTCGAACTTGCTCTACTATCCTTCGCACTACAGCCTTGCAATGTCCCGAACACACTTTTTCCTCCTGCCAAGGAAATTCCTGTCAATCTCTAGACAGTAAATAGAAGAACACCACCGCATATTTCCTAAATAATTACAGGGACTCTCAATATCACAGAGCAAACTCATCCGGTGAAACTTGTATCACTCCTACTCCCAGGAATCCAGCACATTAACAAAGTATGTATCGCAATCATCACAATGTTTTACCAACTCAAGGACTTGCATTTTAGCAAACAACACTTTCCTTTGTCTACTTAATCATGCTAATTGATAACCAGTTGTTTGAACATATAGAAGAGGTTTCTGCAAGAAAAGAAATTTCAGCTGATAAGTATCACCCATTTCACTTCTAGTAAATCATTTTGCCTAACACAATGCCAACTCCATGTCACAGAGTTTGTTACTAATATTAGACATCAGTAAATTTATCCCAAATTGTAAATGCCGGATTATATTAATCTTTCCAAGAATCAACACAACTAAAGAACTAGATTGGCATCCACTTGGACTCACTTTGACTCAATCATGTATGTGATCCAAAACAAAATTAGCCTAACTGCGAAACCACGCCCAAGTATACTTTGGAGCTCTAGGTCCAGCAACATAATCAGCGGTGACAAACTAGGGACTTTTACCTTGTGTAGCCGTCGTTTTGGTGATGGGGATAAATCAGAAACTTCAATTCGCTTAAAAGTGGAGGCAGAACTCGCAGCAGAACTGTTGGCTGTAGGCAGCATTGAACCATATTCCTCCTTCATTCTCGTCAACAGCATCCCCTTCGACAGTCCCTCCATTTTCCTTCTCAGAATCTCCATCTGCACATAATTCTCAAATCATAATTAAGCAGCTGAATCAAAGGAATACGATGTAATATTAGTAACATATGCTAGTACAAATTTAAATAAAAGGAGAAACCCATTCTTACATGGCAGTTTTCGCTTGAGACGAAGCTCTCTTCAACTCTGCTACTTGTTTTAACTGACAAACTTGCTTCTGCCATCTCTCGAATTTCCTTGGCACATGCCTCATCCGATATTTCTCCAACCTTAACTAGCCTTCTTTGAAGAAGAGATGCTTGTTTATCAAAATTACCACAGCTTTTAACAGCTAAATGCTTAAATCCTGATCTTCTTTGCAACTTCTCCAGTTTCTCTGTCAAATTTTTGATCTCTTCTTCCAATACTATGATCACATTCTCCCCATCACAGATCTTATTTCTTCCCTACAAACACATCACCACTTCAAAGTTAATTAATTTGATAATTAATTATATCAAATAAGTAATGGGAGATTACGAGCGATCTAAGAAATTGAAACAGGTTTAAAACAACGAGCAAAGTTAAGTTAATAAGCATAAACAAACAAAGATAACAACAGTTTCCTTTTATTTTCCCACATTTTCTCAGCAATCTAACATACCCATGAAACCCATTAAAACTGCAAAATAAAAAAAGGTTGAATGCAAAGAAAGAGAGAAAGACTAACAGAAACCAGAGTTTGAACAGCAGATCTCAGGATTCTCTCAATCTGAACTCTTCTCCTCTCCATTTTCTTAACAGCAACTTCTCTTTCGATCCTCAAAAGATTACACTCAGCTCTCAACATTTCAGCCTGAAACCTCCATTTCTCTTCCTCCACAGCAACAACTCCATAATAACTCTCTCCAATTTCCTCCACTCTCCCTCTCCCTTCCTCACAATCGCCACTTCCATTCACCAATACAACTGGTACATTAACCCCTCTTGAAAACTCTCTCTCCTGATCAAACAACACCTCAAGTTTCCCAGTCCTTTCTCTAATTTGTTTCGCAGGAAAGTTACTCTTCACCAACTTCTTCCTCGGCCTGCGAGGTAACTGCAGGATTCTTGGCGTTTGTTGCGATTGCTGCTGGCATTGCCATTTCGGCCTCCTTGTTGCTGATATTTTCTCCATGCAAGAGAGAAAACTAAACCACAGTACTTGTTCTTTCTCAGTTTGAAAAATTTTTAGTTAGAGCTGAGAAAGTGATAGTTTGGACATTCAGAATTAAATGTATCAACTTTTAAACAAGAACAAGACAACAAGAAGAGGGCCAAGTACAGCTCCAAAAATGAACCACTTGCAACAGTTGCAAGTGCAAACTGCAGAGAAAAGTTCACAGTACACGGTACATAAATATATAAATGGGAAAAAGAGCTGCCATTGGTGAAGAGAAGAGAGAAAATAAAGAGAGGCGTGCAACCTCGTTAAGAGGAAGGAACAGAGATTTCAAATGAAAGCTGGTGTAATTTATTTTCGTTGGAGAACTGAAAAGCAGAATATATACGTGGGATTTTTTAAATGGCAAGCAGTAGTAACATCGACATGCATGAATTTAAACGGAGAGCGTAGGAGGAAGAAGACAAAAGAGGGAAGACGAAGGAACCAGTTGTATCATTATTAACATCACAGAAATTGCTAAGTTTGCAGCTGCATCATGCTGACACATAAACAATTCAAACTTCATCAACTCAACATGACATTGTAAATGATTAAAGATTTCCATTGTTTAAAATAAAAATATCCTCCTGCTTGCCGTTCAAGGCAGTGTAGTTAATAATTAATTAGTTAATTAATTAATTATTGTTAATTAGAGAGTGAGAGAGTAAGTGGGACTGACAAGGGCTTATTCTTTCTTTTCTTCCTTCTGCAATGAACAACTGCTTCTGGGATTCTTTCTTCCACTCGATTTTGACGTTGCTCTTGCCTTCACCCTCCTGCTCTGTGTAAACATCCATGGCTTAATTTGCTTCTGCTTGCTTGCATGGCATACATTAGGATATACTAGAATGCATAGATACAGGGTGGCCTTTCAGTTTGACCACCTAACTAAGTTATTAAAATTTAATATTAAATTAAAAATAAACAATAATATATAATTAATAACAATTTAATTAAAAGCAAAGGACACGTTTGTCTTATAAACTTAGAATTTATAATTTTATTTTATTTTATTTAAAAATAATATATTTTTATAAGAGTTGTGATTATCTTCTTCCATGCATGCAATCGAGAAGGTTTGTATTATAAAATTGGTAGTGTTTGGACATGAGGAATCTATTTTAATTCTCTACAAATTCAAACTTTTCTCTTTGTTTTCAATATTCCTTAATTTATTATATTAATTAACTAATATTATTTCAATTAATAAACTGAAAATTATTATATTATAATTACGGAAAATTTATTAAATTATTAATACACAGTGTTATTTAGTCACATGACACTAGTTGGCAGCATAGGACAATTCCAGTACTCGGCATGTTCCCCGCCGATTTTATCGTTTTCTTCTTGTTAATATCCCGATTATTTGAATTAAGAGAATCCGAATGTAAATCAGTACTAACTGCTGAATCCCACCTGATTTTCCGAAACGACAGCGTTATAGTGCAGTGGTACTGTATTGTACTCGTAGCACTCAGACTCAGTGTCCCAGCGCTCTCTCTCTCTCACATATTTGACCTATAATTTTATTTTATTTTATTTTATTCGAATTTATAAATTTTATTTATTTTAATCAAATATTATGCTAAATTCTACTTAATTACGCTTGAAGAATAAAATAATAATTGAATAAATTGAATCTGTATGAAAATTTATTATAATTAATATTATTATTGTATGATTATTTTTAATTTTTAAATCTTGGAAATTAAAATAAAGTGTACAGAAAAATAATTTCACAAAAATTTGGCACTTAAAATAGAGTGTTAATGACCACGAGGACTAGTCAAGATAAAAAGGAACACGTGGCAAAAACCCATTTGTTCAAATATTTTTTAAAGATGAGGACATGGATGATGGCCTTGGAACAATCTCCTTTGAAGCCATTTTCATAGTGCCGCTACTAATAAAGTAATTCATTTCCGTCCTTTTTTTCTTTTTTTGACAACACAGAAAACACTTTGCCACAGAGGAAACACGGCAAGTAAAAACACATTGCAGAGATGGCTTCAATGACAATGGCAGCAATCTCATTACTGCCCACAAACTTAGACAAAAACCAGGCTACAACGTCAAGAAGAGGACTCGCTGTTGTGGCCAAGGCATCATCAACAGCTACAGAAGCAGAACAAATCAGCCTGGAAATGAAGAACAAGGAAAAAAGCAGCAGCAGCAGCAGCAGCAGCAACGGGAGAAGAGAGCTTGTGTTTGCTGCAGCAGCAGCTGCTGTTGCTGCTTGCTCCATTGCGAAAGTCGCCATGGCCGATGAGACAAAACCAGGGACCCCGGAAGCAAAGAAGAAGTATGCTCCTTTTTGTGTGACAATGCCTACAGCTAAAATCTGTCGCAAGTGAGAAATTTTATAATGATGTTGATTTTGTATCTAAATTGGTGATCTCAGAGATTAGTGTAAAGGCTGTAAGCAGCATCTCTATATCTTGTAATTGGAGAATCCTGTTTATTTATTCGTCTTCTTGCTTAATCCTTTGCCCCCACTTTTGTAGTTTATAAAACGTATATCTAATTTTGTTATTTACCTTTACGAAATAGTCCAAATTAGTTAAGGAATATAATATTTTCCATCAACTACATGAAATTACAATATATGTAACTAAGAATCTGATTGAAAGTTCTAAATTAATAAAAAAAAAATAATTGCTAAAATGCATAAATAAGAACTTAGAATGCTAATTTAGTAGCACTGCCAAACGGATGTTAGAATGAATTTAACACAAATTTTATCTAAATAAAAAAGAAAGGAGAGGCAGAAATTCCAAAATTTTGTAAGTTTATTGATCAAGACAATAAAAATTTCCCGATAAATGTATAGTTTTGCTCAACAAGGCAACTGATAAAAATGAAAGAAGCAAAGTAGTATCGGCGAATTTGACCAATTCGGTGAGGCAAAGCTAGTCGGTAATAGGTCTCCGAAATTCACAGAAGCTGGCCGTCAAGAAATGCACGGCAGGAATCCAAAGAGCCTCTTGCATTCCAACAGTTAGAAGTAATACTCGGGTCATAATTTGTAGCACTGGAAACCGAATAACTAATTGATGATCAAACACCTGAAAGTTAAACGGACATTTCATTTCAGCAGCCGATAAGATGGGGAAGTTTTAATTTGACAAACTCAGAGGAATAGGATACAAGGATGGGTAGTACAGGTTTTGTACTTTTGTTAAGCAAAAAACACACTCAGAAAAACAAAACTTTTAAATACAAGACGATAACAGAACCCGCTATCAATCCGTTCCAGCTGTTACCAAGTGATAACCGCATGGAGAGTGAGGGAAAGAAAGAGAGAAGATTGACTCTTTCTTGCCTAACTCATTCACCTTTGCCATTTTGATGGGAGGCGACAAAATTGCGAATAACTTCTATAGCCAACTGATGAGCACTTTTGTTCTGCAGCTTGCCGAGTTCATCCATAGCTTCATATGTCCCCTTATCAGCAAAAAGTTTTAGGTTGTACCCTGATGAAGCTTTTACTGGACCTTCCCATTTCTCTACCAGTTCTTGAAGCTTTTCAAATCCCTGCTTCATTAATCAAATTGCAATAGACATGAATACTAGGCTACCTTACCGGTTAATAAAAAGTTTTCAATGTAATAAGAAAATATGAGACCAGACTAGCCATTTCTACAGTGCCCCTAAATATTCAAAAACAATAGGAAAATGCCAATTGCTCACCATGCGGTTCGTGAATTCACCAAATGATTCTTCTTTGGTTTGTCGTTTGTGTTTCCAGTAATAGAACAAAGGTTCAAAAACTTTTTCTAAATCGTGAATCTTAACCTTATTCATGAAGCTTCTTGCCAGTGAGGTTTGACTGGGAGTTCCTCCAAGCCATATCTGTTTTTAACCGCACAACAGGATGTTCATTGTACAAGCATTTGGATAAAGAAAGTGAATAGAAGGATCAGATCAATGCTTGAAATACCTGATAGCTGTTTGGACCATCACCAACCAGTCCAAGTTCTGCCATGTATGGTCTAGCACAACCATTAGGGCAGCCAGTTATCCTAATTACCACTGATTCTTTGTACTTGAGACCAACCTGGTATCACAAAGGTCATGCTGTCAGTTCATTTTGTACTGCTAATAGACACAAAAAAAAGTTGATTCACCACCTTTATCAAGCACTTGGATAATTCTTCTGACATATGTTCAGTTATGTACCTTCTCAAATACAGCTCGAACCCTCTTAAGTATGTCAGGTATGCCTCGTTCTGCCTCAGTTATTGCAAGTGGGCAAAGAGGAAAAGCAGGGCATGCCATGGCAGTTATGTTGAGGGGGTCTACATATCTAGGAAGCTGTAAACAACCAAATTAAGGTCAAAATCATTAAACAGTAGTCCATGAACCAGAAAAGAAAAAAAGAAAACACAATCAAACAAATATTAGAACATATGAAGAAAAAGCCAATAAATCATGTCAAACATTATTGTTATTCCTAAACCATTTTTAGATACAACATATGCCGAAACAGGATGCAATCTATTATGTCTTACATACAACCTAAATTAAATTGGTGAAACAATCCATACTATAAAAATTATATGATTGAAACTACTGGAAAAATCACTATGTAAAGCTAGGACAGTGTCTGTTTTGAATACAAGAATTATCGAATATTTGTACATTCATCTTCATCCTTTACAAAACAAATACATGTTTTTCTCATTCCGAACCTCATTATTTGTCATATTTCATGTATAAATTAGTTGGCCTTAAAATTTTTTATTAAGCTCAAGTTGTGGGTTCTTCAGATATGAGTGCCACTGAAAAAAAAGTCTATGATAATAAAACATGCCAAATGAAAAGAAATCATCTGACATTCAAGTCCTGATCACCACCATCCTTCAATTTAAGCTTCTTAAAAGAATGCACTATTCATGTGCAGTTCTGCTTGAATTGTATTGAAAAAGAATCAGTATAGACAGAACACCATGTAGGTATGCACTACTTACCAGCAGACCAGCCTGTGCGAGAGTTGTGGTGATGGGACGCTTCCATGCTTTGCGAATATCACACAAGATGATGTTCTGGTTTGGTGTGATACGCACATTTAAGTTATACTTCTCTATTATCTCTCTCAATGTCCTCTTCATTTTACCCCCAATACGACCATTATCAATGTGGAGTCCACAAAATAAACCACCATCACCCTGTGGACAATTTCCAATTAGTCATAAACAAAGACCAAAAAATGTGAAAGATAATTTATCAATTAAAACACCTTAGGATGTATCTCTTGCGCCAATAGAACTAACCTGCTCATGCCATCCCAAGAAACTTTTAAATTCCCACTCAGGCAACTCACGTGAAGGCTCAAATTTCTTTCCATAATATTGCTCAACAACACTTCTAAACTTTTCAATTCCCCAGGAGCTGATCAAATATTTCATTCTACTGTACTTACGATCATCTCTCCTCCCATGTTCTCTTTGTGTTACAACGATAGCTTTCACTGCATACAAAATGTCCTCTTTTGGCACATAGCCCAATGGTTCTCCCAGGCGGGGAAATGTGGTTTCCAACCGATGCGTTCTTCCCATACCACCACCAACCTGCAACATAAGTTGTAAGGAAAAAAAACACTGCTGTGTACAAAGTCAAAATTAAATAATTGCTTGGGCGCAAGTGTATCATACATATATGTTGAATCCCTGAGGCTCCCCATTTTCATCAGAAACAACGACAACACCAATATCATTAGTAAGAATGTCAACCGAGTTATCAGTTGGCACCGTTACAGCAATTTTGAACTTCCTTGGCAAGAACTGAGTTCCATAAATGGGCTCCGGAGAATCAGGGAAATTTGTTCCGTGAGAATTATCGTTCCGCGCCTTCACTACTTCAGGTGGTTCTGCTGTCATGACTTGCTCCCCGTCCACCCACATATCATAGTAGAAACCTGACTGAGGAGTTAGGAGAGCAGCAATGTTCTCTGCTGTTTTCTGTGCAAACAAGTAATCTTTCCTCACCAGAGGAGCAGGAGGAGCTAGGACATTCCTATTAAGATCACCACACGCACCAAGTGTAGAACCCATACTTCTAATAATACTACTCATTACTGTCTTGAGGTCCTTCTTCAGAACACCATGGAGCTGAAACGTTTGTCTGGTAGTCAAACGCAGTGTTCCAATCCCAAACTGATCAGCAAGATCGTCCATGGTCAGGTAGAGTTGGTTTGAGACTTTCCCGCAAGGATTCTTAGTTCGAAGCATAAACGAATAAGATCTTGCACCACGTTCATCTCTATTATACTGCTGGTAGCTTCCATGGAACTTGATTAATTGAGTAGCAGACTCATTTATATTAGGGGCATCTGTCAACAACTCCTCATTAAGAGGGTATCTTATGAAATTACTTTGTTCTTTGATTATTTCCACCTTACTACGCTTAGTCTCAGTCTCCGGCTTTACTGGCTGCAAAAGCAAACACTTTGCTTACTAAAGAATTAAAGATTCACATTGACAAGATATTTATAATGATAATGACAAGAAGCAATAAAAACAATATATGATGATCTCAACGTGAGCAAAAGCATTCGGACAAAAAGTACATGTAAAATGCATTCGATTAAACCCATACAGATTTTGGAAGCATCCAACAATTACCACTAAAATCAATGTATTAGGAAAACAGAGAATATGTTTCAGCACATGAAATATCCCTAATAAAGAATTCCTAATATCTTTGACGAAGTAGCAGTCAATATCTTTGACTCAAATACTGTTTTCACAGAATTGTTTAACGAAGAAGCACTCAACATCTTTGACTCATACGGTTTTCGAACTAGTCACCAAACACAACATCTT
This sequence comes from Khaya senegalensis, assembly GCA_032402905.1. Classification (NCBI taxonomy): domain Eukaryota; kingdom Viridiplantae; phylum Streptophyta; class Magnoliopsida; order Sapindales; family Meliaceae; genus Khaya; species Khaya senegalensis. The sequence continues at coordinate 1,168,349 of CP135552.1, read as the reverse complement.
GAGAATCTAAATTTCAATATTCCAATTTCAGTTCTGCAAAAGATTTTTATGAAAAAAAATCTCAGAATATACAGAATATCGAAAGTGAACGAAAAAGCTATCCATCCTAAGAAGTTCATATGCTGGCGAATCGACTTTCTAAAGCATACCAAACGACACCGTGCCTTACTTCACCAGCAGTTCCAACAAAAATCGCTCAAGAAAAAATATTAACAAAAAAATCTGACCGTGGACACAGCTCTGACGAGCGTACTCCTCGACGCGTACGGAACGGAGAAGACGCGCAGATTGCGAGACAGAGCGGCGGAAGAATGCGACGATTTCAATCCGATAAAGCTCCGGAACCGAATCTTCGGATCGTTTGGTATGACGGTGTTGGCAGCTCCGAACGACGTCGTCATGGCACCCAAAAGTCAGAAGCTCAATCTGCGGAAATGAAATCGGCGTTGAAAATGGAGAGATTTTGAGCGGAAATTAGAGACCCTTTGGATTTAATTGAGTTGAATCGGGTGGCTACAGAACGCAGGAAAGCGAAATTGGCTTTTATTTATTTTATTATAATCGATAGTGGTTCTTGCTATTGTGCACCGTCAGGTGCCTGACACGGGCTAACTCGTTGGATTTTGTATGTATTTGCGCGTGTATACCACGCGTTTGTCATTTTCTCATAGACCTGTAATGTCTGTTAAGTAATTTAGATTAGGAGAATTAATTAATAATTAAATTTAATTAAATAAACGAATGAACGACACCGATGAAGTATTCTCATCTAATTATTTGTTTTTAATTTTTGATAATTTATTTTATTTTTTATTACAGAATTGCATCTTTGATCGCCTTTTGAGCCATCACAATAGTGACATGGGAATGTGAGAGCGCGTGACGATATGCGCGTAATGGGTGAACCGATAAAGCATGCGAAAGTGAAACCAAAATTGGATACCATAATACATTGAACCTGGACGCAATCACGTTTCAATCCCAACGATTAGTCGCAGCTGCGGTCGATGCAAAACTTATAAAAAAATAATTAGAAATTGAAAAACCCAAGTACTGATGCCCTGTGGGGACGTCAATAAAAATGAATGAGAAATAACAGTCAAACCCTTAATTTGTCATATTTTTAAATATAAACTTAGATATTATATTCATATCAAATAAGTCCAACTACAAAAATAAATGAGAAATAACATTCAGACCCTTAACTTGTCATATTTTATAAGTACAAACTTGTATATTAAATTGATATCAAATAAGTCTAACTATTAGGAATGGTAAGAAGGAGTTTCAATCCCCTTTTTTGGGCAAGATTCCATTTTGAAATGAGAATTTCTATTTAAATAAAAATAATAATAAACATATTATATTGAAAGTTAAATTAAATATAATATTTAGTGTTTTATACTATCCACCCTAGTGAAATAATTGTACCATCTTTGTAATAATAAAATCTGAATGAGTATAGTTGTTAGCACTAAAGCCTATTTCAGTTCTTCTAATAAAGTTGGGGACCCATATGTTATAAACATAAAAATTACGTCCTAATTTATGAAAATATGCAAATTTGAGGACACAAAGAAATAAAATGGCTTACATGGCCGTTAGTCATTGCTGAGTGAAGTAACTAGAATTTAACACTTTCCCTTCTACAATAAATTAAAAAAATAAAAAACAAGAAGCTAGAAATTTATCATGGCCATGTGTGGAGTGTAGGCTGGCAAAGCCGGGTAAGGCATAACAAAAACAAAAATGAATAAATACCCCTCTGGGTTTTGTTTGGATTGAATAATGAATTGGCCATTCCCCTCTGTGAAAGGTTAAGATTCTTTGGCTATGAGATCAGGGTTTTGGTTGGCAGGGTTTAATTTAATCATTTTACAAATTGAAAAGAATGGAAATGATAACTACTGAAAAGAATGGGATTAGGGTGGTTTTGGTTGGTAGGGTATACTTGTGCATCATTACAATTAACAGATGCGAAGTCATATTGAAAAGAAAGAACGAAACTTGTATGTAATGCATTCTTGTTATTGCTCAAGAATGGCTTCCCTGTCCTGGATCATCAGCAAATATAGTAACCAAGAGAGTAGAACAAAACAAAGAACAATACTTTTGAATAGATTCATCGAAACCAAAGGATTTCCCATAATACACTACTAATGGAATGCAAAAGCTTTCCACCGTGATAATGGAAATGATAACTACTGTATTTTGAACTTAAAAGAGATGTTGGAACATGGTCTGGTTGAGAGTTGGAGTGTCTGGAGATGACAAATAAGCTAGTACTGATTCGCCATCCACATCCTTCTTCCTCCTCACAGGAGTTCTAATGCTATCTTCATTCTCCTTGACATTCTTAACCTCACTGCATTGCTGACTCTTTTCTGCCATACATACCTCTCTCTTTGATCTTTCAACAGCTAACTTCCTAGCTACTACATCTTTCATAGCTCCTATAGTCATATCATCATCTATGGCAATTTCTTCTGATATGCTTTTACCTCTCAGAGAGACAGATCCTGGTCTCTCCCTATTCAAATTCTCTGCCGTCACGTATCAACTGTAAATGAAAACAAGACTGCTTAATCCCGAACCCGAAAACTCTGCTAAGGCAAACATTGTCAAGATATCTCAGCAATGAAAAATACCGTAGAAACCTCAAATCAATCAAATTACAACTTAAAAATTAAAAAAAAAAAAATAAGACACCATAGTTGACAAAAGGAAAGTACTGTCAATTATCATACTAAATAAAATAATCCCTACTAGTATTCTACTTCTCCTTACCATCAAAATTGTTCCGTTCGCAATCTTTGTTTGTGGGGCAGGGGGGTGGGTGCTTTATATGCTGGTTGATAACTCAATTACCCATCTATCTGCAAAAAATAAATAAATAAATAAGACATGATCAAAAGAAAGCATTCAGAAAAACATTTAAGAAGAATGATCAACAAACTGAAATAGTGAACTTTAGTAAACAATCCATCACAACAGAAGAAATCCATGATTAATCAGAAGCTTTGGCCCGAATTATCCGTAAAAGAACCCTTCACATGATGAAACAAAAATGATCACATAAAAGAATTAAGGATGACCATAGAACAACATCAATTTAACCTGAATGCTAACAAGAGGAAGTACATCCTAATATTTTGAAGAATATGATTAATGAAAAAGGCACAAATTTGAACAAACAGACCTTAAAGTTTGATACCAGAAAACCCAATTCATAGTAAGTGAACAAGACAAAAGGGAAATCAAACAATTCTTAAGGAAAGGAAAAACCTTGATACCAGGAAGCAATAATGGAAGACACCAAACCCTTCAAAAGTAGCCCAGAAACCACAAAGGCAAGAACTTGAATGCTGATAAGAGGAGATCACTTTCCCAAATAAAGTCATAAATTCAATTTGTTACCATGGTATGCTAGGAAACCACATGGGAGCACAACAATGTCATGAATGTGAAGAATCAAACAGTAATAAATGAAAACTTCGAACAAAGTCTGTGTCAAAAACTCAAAAGCCATCATCTTTAAAGCCAAGAAGACTACACGCAAGTGGAACCTAACATTCATCAGAAATATGAAGAAACAAGCAATGGGTAAATGAAATTAATTAAGAAAAAGAAAAAGTCAAATAAACAATCAGCCTTCAGAACAGATATCACAGAAACCCACTTCATCCCAAATTAAGAGAACTAGAAAAAATAAATCACATTATTCATGAAAATCATGAGATGGGTCACATGAAACTGAACCGAAAACCCAACAAATTTGTAAATAAAAAAAGTTAAAAAAAAAAACACAGGAGGCAGAGAAACTAACCAGTAATGGTAGCCAAAATGAGGACCTAGTCTTGCAAGAAAGTAAGATAATTTAAGAAACCTGAAATTGTAACTTTTTGGTTTTCACTTTTGGAAGATAGAGGAGATGAAGCAGTGAAGATACAGAAAAAGCACATGCATTGATGGTCAAAGAAGAGACTAACTAGAGTTGATGCTGCCAAACCTGGACACTACTTGGAGGCTAAGAAACACACGATAAAAAGAAGAGAAGAGTTCCTGCTGGGATTTGACAGGCTGCAATTTGTATCTCCATTAGGGCTCTATTTTAACGGTGGCAGCCGGAATGCGATGTATTATTTATGGAGAGATATTGTTGTAAGAGTTTAAAAATTGCTTCGTTTTCGTCAAAAACACAAATATGAGGCTGAATCACAATGGATTTATAAAGTCTATAATATCAAATGAAAGATTGATTATAACATAAATCATTTTAAGAGTAAAATAGAAAACAGATTATTAAGAAATTAATATAATTATAATCTGCAATAGTGATACATGCAAACCCCTGTCAGCTTGGCAAAAGGGCTGGAAGGCTTCTGAGTGGAGCCACATAAGATGTAGTTCCATTGCAACTGCTTTCATGCTGACAAACTTACTTTAGTTTAAAGTTCCAATGGTCCTAAACCATTCATGTTCCTGTAGGCCCATGGATAAATTCGTCCAATTCAATATCGGTTTGTTAAAATTTATGCATAAATTTGTTCAAGCAGATTCATAAAATACCATAAATTTTTTAAAAAAAAAACCCTTTAAAATTAATACGAGAGAAAATTAGATCAAATCAACTGAGTATTTCATTAAAGAGATGATATGGACTTCAACTTTCCCTCTTACATTAATTTTATATTTAACGTTTCCGATGAATATAAATATTTGACATTAATTATTCTGTATTAACAAGTAATCAGCAAGTTTACCAAATTTAATTGCCCATGCTTGCTTTCAGTTTGGCTATTTCCTAGTACATTTGAAGCTTTACAGATAACATTCGAAGAGTCGACAGAATAGTAAACAACTGAAATACACAGCAAAAATGGCCAGGCCACTAGTATTGATAATTATCAAAAACACATTGCGAGTTAATATTTCTTTCTGCAGTGTCGAAAAACCTTCTTTCTGTACATCATCATTACCTGACCTGGGCGTCTAAAGGAACCAAAATAGTCCCCATCCAAGTTAGTGTAATTAAGCTTAGTTGCTTGAAGCAAAGAACAGTAGTAACTCTGCATCAGGATTTTGAGATTCTTCAGAGCTGCTCCTGAAATCTTGAATAGCATTGGCAGCAGAAGTAGACAACTCCTTGTCCATTTCATTAATCTTCTTCGCCAGGGAGAGAGTCTTCTGTTTGGCACTGGAAGTTTTTTCTTCTGAAGCAACAGCTCGGTTCTTTAGAACCCCGTTCTCCACTTGCTTCCTTTTCAGTTCAGCCTCCAGGGATTCAAATTTGGGACTAAGATGTGCCTGGGACAATTCAGACTCCTTCCTTTTCATTTCGGCCTCCATGGATTCAACTCTGGATCTAAGATGTGCCGGGGACAATTCAGACTCCTTTTCATTGCAGCCTCCAGGGATTCAACTCTGGAGCTAAGATATGCCCGAGACAATTCAGACTTCTTCAACTTTGCCTGTACTTTGCAAACTTTTTAGAATTTAATGCCACCTTGGCTTCCAGCGAGGAAATTTTTACATTCGGACAAGAAATGGTGGCCTCAGATGTGGCTTTGGCTTTCTTAAAGTCATTTTCGCGGGTCAAAAATTGTCTTCGCTGTTGACTTAACAATAAGTACACCTGGAAAAAGGAAAGGGAGAAATGAAAAGTTGAAAAAGAAGACATTAAATGGACGAAATGGATTAGAGTTCTGCCTTGAAAATGCAATGTTGTAAGAGCGACCAGACTTCAGGGAAGGTCAAAACTGTTGATGCACTTCTTTTCTTCCTGAGGCAATAGAAGTTAAAGTCGTTCAAAAAGGGCAGCTGGATTATCGAGTGAGATCTCTCCATTTTCTATCTCCTCTGTTACTCGAAGATATGTACTGGAAATAGCTAAGTCCTCAATCCGGGGCTTGGTGGCCTCTCCATCTCTCTTCATTCCATCAGATGGAGTTTCTTGCTTGGATCCTCTAGGGATCTGAGACGAATCAACAACAGCAGCAACGGATCTATGAGCAGAAGGCACCCCAACATTGAGTGTAGCTTCCCCAAAGTCACTATTGAGGACAGTAACAAAACCTCGGCAGTTGGTGGAGGAAAGAAACTCTCAGAAGATTCGCACGCAGTAGTCTTCTTCCATGCAATCTCCTTGTTCACTCGAGCTCTAAATTTCTTACAGAGAAGTTTCAGTTCAAAGGGTGGCTAAGGCACTCTTAGCAAAATTACATTTTATAGCAGCTCTGGAAATTGATGAGGCCATGTCTGGAGAACACAGTGAGATCAGTTAGTACAGAAACAGAGAATTCCTAAGCCAAATACGAAGAAATTTTAATAATATTTAACATGTGGACTACCAACCTCACCAGGTTCTTTCTCTCATGGCATTTAAAAGTCCCGTGATGTTATTAAATTTATATTAATATAATAAAATATAAAATTAATTAATAAATTTTATTAAATTATAATTTAAATTTTTTATTATTAATTATATAATATATTATATTATATTATATACTTAAAAATAAAAATTAAAAAATAAGTAAAAGATCATAATTTTTAACATAAAACATGATACTGATAATAATTAGTTTAAATTTGTCAGCATCTTTAATTTTTATGTTATTTATTTAAAATTATATATTAATTATTTTAATATTTATTTTTTATAAATATTTTATATTATCTGACTCACATTTTATAATAGTGCTATATTTCAAGGATTATTAGCCAATAATCCTGTAACAACAACCATAATATTATTAACAGTGGACGTCAAGCTTACAACAAAACACAACAATGGCTAACCCCTATTACATATAATTACAACCTAAACATGTAATTAAGAGATAATTAGGGAGTTCACAGAGCACTAAAACACAACACAAAAGACAAGATTTTCAAGCTTCTGATCATAATCACCATACCCACAAAGGAAATCATAAATCAAAGGAGTCATGCACACTCCAAATCCAAGACCTTAGTCCCCGCGCATGGAAGCAAGAAACAGCAGCAGCTTCCCACCCAGAGTTTGCAGCTCCTCATGGCTGTCCAGCTCCTCAATCGCCTCGGCAGCGGCGCCAGGCCACTCCTTGCAGCTCATGTCAGACTGAGTAATTTGCCTAACCAACACGAGGGTCTTCACCACAGCGACAGGAGGATCGCGGAGTAAGGTAAGGACATGGCTCAGCCAATTCGCAACCAAGCCTTGCATCCTGTTCTCTTCGTCCTCAGTGGGATCAATATCCATCGTGCATATGAGATGCAGACGGATCAGAAAGGCCCTCTTCACCATTACCTCAAATGCTGCAACCCGCTTGCGGTTTAAGGCGACTTCAGCTCTCAGATTGGCAAGTGTTCTCTCCAGAGTGGCGATGGTGTCATCTTGCTCCATGCGTTTTTTCGCGACCCTAGCATTATGGGAACAACCTCCGGCAGCAGCAGCAGCGGCGATGTTCTTTGGAGGCGAAGGGAGGGGAATGCGGAGAGGTTTTGGTGCAATGGTCTTCTTCCCTGCAGCCACCTTCTTGAAGTGAGCTATAACCTTCTTAGCTGATTGATGAATATCGGAGACAACAGCCGAGGCTTCCTCCCCATCAACCAGAGTTTTTTTTTCAGCAGCTTTGGAAATTGATGGTGCCATTTCTTCAGAATACACCAAAAAATCCGTAGGCTATATATTGAAGACATTGAAGAGAACAATATAGATCAAGATATCTCATCCATCAACTACCAATTACTGCAGCATATAACTACAAATACAAGCACAGGCAAAAGAATCAGAGCCGCAGAGAATCCTAATCAAGAAATGAACCCCAGCTTATAATTCGGCATCAGGAACTCCCATTTTCCATGAAGAAAGGAAGAAACCCTAAAAGCCATGTCTTATACTCAAAACATATTATGCAGACTACAGGCACAGTATGTAAAGACAAGAAATATCAAAATAAAGACATGTGAGAGAAAAACATAAACCAAAACTATCTAAGCCCATGAATGCTGATCCACAAAACTCAAAACAATAAAAAAAAAAAAAAAAAAAAACAACTTAAAAATCAACAGATGACACATAAAGATCAGCAGAAGTCTTAAGAGTTGAAATCACAGAACCCCAGTTGATCACTAGGAACATATGGACAACGTTCAACAAAAACGAGAAAACTAAAAGCAAAATTCAACAGATGGATCAAAAGGAAAGACGTGAATACAGAAAGAGAGAACCCAGAAGACAGAACAAGAAGCCTAACCTTGGTCTTCTCTGGGGTCTTCTTGCCGAGAAAATGATAAAGGAAACAAAGGAAGAATGCTAGATACTGAACCCGAAGATACATAAGCTTTAGACCAATGGTTACCCAGCTAGCTCCCAAAAAGGACAGGAAAAATTGAAGCCAAATGGAATGGACTGCACAGTCTGTGACGCCTCGGAAGACACAACAACACTAAAGTGACAAGACGATTACCATCAGATTGAATTGACAGCGACGCGGTGTCATTGTCAACAATATATATAGTCTTTCAAACCTAACATCTGGGTCCCTATATTTTTACTTCGTTACTATATAAATTATATTCTATTTATTTATATCAAATAAATCACTTATCTTTGCTGAAATGATTTATATATTTTGAACTGTTAAGTTGCAAATTTTTGCATTCTTAATTAAATATAATAAGTGATTAAAATACACTCTTATTTATAATCAAAATCACTGCAATAATGTGTCAAAATTTTAAATATTTTATATTTTTAAAGTAAAATTTAAAATATTAAATAAAAAAATTAATATATATAGAGAAAGAGAATTACAGACAAGTCCCTAAAAGTGAGAATTTTGGTCATTATTGTTGGTAAATAGAAGGATATCCTCCAAAATCGAAAGGATGGGACTGCTACTGCTTGATTTGTTAGAATTCAAGATTGCAGATTTCAGACTTTGAAAATCCAACAATAAAAACAAGGAATGATTCCTCTCGTTCCTGGCAATGCCTTGTCTGAGTAGAGCAGGGTTTCAACTTTCAATGTCAGCTCGAAAATCCAATTCTATACTCTCTCACTCTCTCTTTCCCAACGCCACAGCATAACATGTCACCTTATAAACATCATCATGTTAACATCGATATTACAGCCCGAATGTAGAACTTTAATGGCGAAACATTACAGCTCAAACAGCTAAATTCAGCGAGATGTAAGCTTTAGTTTGCAGAAAAACAAAGAACTAGATGATTAGGGATTACATTGCACAGGACAAATATGGCATAAATTAACTTCTTTTTTTTTTGGGAATGTTGCAACTTGCAACAGCAGAAGTACAACAATCTAATGCAAACAAATAAGAAGTTGTTTCTGTTATCAAAAACAAGGTGTCGGTTAAATCTCAGTCATCATCAACATCAGAACTTGCAAGGTAAGGCTAACTGCATATGTACAACCACAATTTTGTGGTCCATAACAACAACATTTTCCAAATCTTTTCAAAATCCTTTACTTTTTCCCCGGCAACTGGATAATAGAAAAATTCTAGACAGCTGATTGAGACGCTAAGATTCATCCCACCCTAGTACTACCTGCACAAAGAAGTAAATCAGAAACAAAAAATAACAATAATTTCATCAACTCGACTAATAAAACAAATTTTCGTTTCTCTTCTCTTTTTTCTGATAACACCAGTGTTTTAGAAAACCTTTAGTTGATCTACCCTGAATTGGCTAACTGTAACGATCCATCCCTCATCAACTTCAAGCTCAGACTGTTGAATCTTTCTCGTGAATATTGCCTTGATGCTTTTCTCCAATCCGTACCCGCCTTCATCATTGCAGCAAACTCCTCGTAACTTATGCGACCATCCTACAAAGATGGAATGCAAATAAGGATTGATTTCTAAAGTAGAAATAAAAAATGGACGTGTACCCAAATGAGGGAGAAAAAAGGAAAGAAACTAAATATGCTATCATTTTCTTTCAAAGCGGTGAAGCCTCTGGTAACAGAAACAAGACAAAACCATAGAAAAAACAAGGTAAATAGAAGTTTAGGTAAGCATCAAGAGGAGACAAGAAGAGGAGATAACCGAACATGAATTGTTCCGTTAATGCAAAAGATACACCTAACAGATAGAAAACAATATCCGACAAGTCTTAAGGCTTTACAAAAAGGGACAGAAATCAGCAAGTACTTGAATTCGAGTATTGTGAAAGAAGCTTAACCTCTATGAAGTCTCACTTAACCATGAAATGTCGTCCACATGTGAAATGTGAGGAAAAAATAGTCAAAATTGACAATTTACTCAGGTTAAGAGTCATTTTTATTGCACATTAAGTACTGCTCATATATACTTGACACTCACCTTGTCTGTATCAACATCATGCATAATGGCATTGATAACATCTTCACTACTAGTGTCAACTTCATCGTTCAAAGCTTCTCGAAGCTCTTCAATTTCTATGTAACCACTCTGATCTTGATCAAAGAATGCAAAAGCTTTATGTAGATGTTCATCATTGGTCATCTTTTTAAGGTGAACTGAAACTGCAACAAACTCTCCATAATTCAAAGTTCCATCACCATCAACATCAGCCTGCAGAAATCAGGTTTCAGCCATTCACTTGGCAAAATTGAATTCCTAAACTTTTTTCGATTAAATGATTTCATCAAATTTTGGAAACTGTTTTGCCCTGAAAGTATCATACATACTGATCTTGTTATTAGACTACTGTCTTTTTCTCAATTCACCATTTGGTCTCTACCTTTTCATTATTTCCTTTTTCCATTTTCTTTTAATTCAACACTGGTTCAATAAAACCCATTCTACGAGTTGATACTAGATCTACAAACAAAAAAGTTAGATTAAAAAAGGAATAATGCTTACAGCTTCCATTAGGATTTGAAGATCTGTATCAGGAATATTTTGGCCAACTTTTTGTATACCGAGCCTTAGCTGCTCAAGGTTTATCTTGCCTCTCTTGTCAGTGTCCATCATTTCAAATGCCTCCTTTATGCCAGCCACTTCCTCTACAGACAAATGCTCAGCCACGACCTGCAGATAGAAATTTTCAGTTGTCTTAGAATGAAATTATAGACATGGATAAATCAACAATCACTATAATCACTCAAGGCCTTGAAAAAAGCTTCTATCATAACTACATCAAAGCAGCAAATACTGTAGACAGCATCTAAATTATTACCCTTAGTGCTCTTTTCTTCAGCTTGTTCATTACAGAAAATTGTTTAAGCCTTGCTTTGACAGTCTCACCAAGTGGAACATTTGGAGCTTTCTTGGCATTTAGTAACCAAGGATGCTCTGCATGCACAAACAAGAATGGTTATTTACTAAATATCAACACATGCAGAACTCATCAGATTAAGAATTCTACCTAGCACTTCCTCGGCTGTAAGCCTCTTCTTTGGATCAGGATTAAGCATCTTTTTCACAAGGTCCTTTGCATTATCAGAAACTTTGGGCCAAGGGTCCCTCTTAAAATCAATCACTGAGCGAATAATTGCCTGTGCTACCCCTTGCTCGGTTTCTGCATTAAGCACATAAGGATTTATATGCAGCCAAGTACAAATACAAAACATGAGATATGGTATCCATGAACATCTATGTGTTTACATGCGAAGCTGTCAATTAGAAAAAGGTTAAGAACCAATAACACTACAATGGGATGCTTATAAGAAAGCAAGTTTAACCCCAAATAAACTCAAATGAATTGGAAAAATATAAACCTGCCCAGAAAGGTGGGACACCACAGAGTAAAATATACAGGATAACTCCAGCACTCCAGACGTCAACCTCTGGTCCATAATTGCGCCTTAGAACCTCGGGAGCCATGTAATATGGACTTCCAACTATTTCATTAAATTGCTCGCCTGTAGAAAAGAGCAGATTCAGGGAAGAATAATGTAATGAAAAGAGGACTGGCAAGTCAAAATCACTTACAAATAGCACATTACCAGGTCTAAAGAAGACAGACAACCCAAAATCAATGGCCTTTACCGGAGAGCTTTCCTTCTTATTAGCAAACAGAAAATTCTCTGGTTTGAGATCGCGATGCATGACTCCATGCTTGTGACACACCTTCAAAGTAAAAAATGATACAAGAAAAATGCGGATTATTTTACAAGAACAAGCTTACTGAAAATGGGAGCATAAAGTCCAAATATCATAGAACTAACAGCAGAACCAGAGTCCATAGACAATATAATCCAGAATGTTTGCATACAAATGAGGGAGAGAGAGAGAGAGTTGTCATATGTGGTTCAGCACATGGTAAGAAGCACAGATGAAACATTTAAGCTGTAAGAACTAACCAATTTGTAAATAAACAAATTCTTATGCATCCTCATGGATCATAAGAAGTTTGAGTTGAGAACTACTGAAATGGAATAAAATGAGAATCAATGAAACGGCTTAGCAGGCTAGGCAAGCCTTATGAGTAATAGACAGAGAAAGAGGGAAAAGAAATCACAGTCATTTGTCAAACGCCCATTTCAACCGCAAACTCCATACCTTGAACAATTCTATCAAGTGTTAATACAGAAACATAGTATCTAATTCATCATCATTTCAATATTTAAGGCCACAAACATTGATCAAATTACAATAGCAAATCCAAAACTTTAAAAAAAAAAAATTCAGAACTCAACCTGAACAACTTCAACAATGGTCCGCATAACTGCTGCAGCAGCCCGCTCAGTGTAATGCCCCCTGGCAACAATCCTATCAAACAACTCTCCTCCCTCACACAACTCCATAACAATGTGCACAGCACTATCATCCTCATAAGTGTCCTTCAATGAAACAATATTTGAATGCTTTGGCAAATGCTTCATTATCGCCACCTCCCTCCTCACATCCTCTATATCCACTGCAGTCCTAAGTTTCTTCTTCGAAATAGACTTGCAAGCATACTTTTCCCCATTATTCACATCGGTACACAAATATGTAACACCAAACTCTCCACGCCCAAGCTCACGACCCAGGTCATAATCAAGTGAGATATTGTGACCTTTGGGTTCTTTCAGGACGTGTAGCCTGTGTGTAATTGAAGATCCATTACTTACTTCATATTCATCACCATGAAATGGATTTGATTTGTTCTTTTTTCCTTTTGTTTTCCCATCAGGTGGAGAATCCGGTTTCGCACAGCAGTTTCCCATGAATCAAAAGCCCCAAAATCCTCCAAATCTTCGAGTTTACTGAAATTTAATCAAGGCCAAGTTGATTACCTTCCTTGGCAAGAAACTTTGAAGGAAATCACCAAACTCATGTGCTAAAAATCAAAACTTCAGCTAGTTAACATCAATTTCTTTCAAAATACGAAAAGGGCTTGCCTACAGGAAATCTCAGAGAAATTTGGAAGCTTTTAAATACCTAAAATGCTACCGGCATAAACAATCCACAATATAAAACTAACAACAAACCTAAACCAATAACACATAAAAATAGCCCTAGAAACAATTTCAAATGAAACAAGCTAATACATACATACAAATTTCTAAAATCTAACAAACCCAGAAAAATTCTGAGCTAAAAACCGTGAAATGGCCAAAAAATATTCAGACCCACCTTAGATTGGTAAGAGTTCCGAGCGCCTAGAAGAAAACCCAAACCCAGACCCAGATGGGTTTTCTGAAAATGAAAAGCTCTGAGTCAAATTTCTGGCAAAAAATGAAGGCTCTTTTTTTATTGAGATGAAGCAAAAAGGAAAGAAATGTGAAACGACAAACTCAATGTGTGAATGAAATGCTGACAATAAAAAATTGATTTTTTTTTTTTTTGAGAGAAAGAGTCAAAGCGAGCTCAAAGAGCAGTTTCTCTTCATTAATATCTGAATATTCTTTCTCTTCTCTTAGGATTCAACGTTGGAGGCAGACAGAAGAACAACCCTTCTGCCTTCCTTTCTTTTCTTTCCCCAAAATGCCCAAAGAATCCTCAACTATGCCAAAACATAAAATCAAAATGCCTTTTTCTATTTTTAAATTATAATTTCTATTTCTTAAAATTAATTATTTTTCTTTCTTTTTTGTTAATTAACATTAATAAAATTAAAAATAAAATACTTAAAAAAATTAACATTTAAATTAATTATAAGATAAATAAATAAATGAAAAATAAATAGAAAAAGAAGAGAGTTTAACCTTTAACACCAACCACAACTAAAGTTTGCTAGTTGAGATGATGAAATGAGATTGAAATTGAGATTCATTTATATATATTTCCTCCATTTTATTAATTAATTTAGTTGATTGATACAAATTCAAGCATTTACTTTCTTGTTCTCTTTTGGGGTCAAACTCATGATTTGGTCAAATTTTGCAGCCTCTGGGTTGTAGTTTTCTTTGGATTCTGCCATGGTAGTATTCTCTCTTGTACATTGTTGCAGTTTTGAACAAAGATTTGTTATTTAATTTGTTTTATTTTGTAAATTAAATTAAATTAAACTACTGAGAAAGTGCAATGAATGTATTTACTGGAGACTGATCATCTTTAAGTGGAGATAATAATATTTGAGTCCCCAAATTTACAAACTTTGAAATAAAATTAAACTTTGTTTAGTTATATCAAATAAAATCTCACATCTCTAACTCGATAATTCCTTCTAAAATTTATTAAAATATTTGTAGTTAAAGTTTGATATAACAAGAATAATTTAATTATCAATGAGAGTCAAAATACTACTATACGATCTTGAGTTAAATGATAAAAATTCAACTAAATTTTTTAAAGATAGTGAGTTTGAATTATTAACTCTTATAAAATACGTGAATTTAGATTTATACTAAATTTAATTTTAAAGATTTGAGTAGTATCATAATTAATAATAGTTTTAAGATAATTTAATAAAAATAAATAAATATAAAATAAATACTAGTAATTCCCTCCTCTAAATTTTTTATTAGTATCGATTTTGTTTAAAATAAGTTAAGGACTAGTTCAATTAAACCTTGTTATTAGGGTATATTTGATCAAAATTTGAAAATAAGAATTTGAGTTATCATAATTAAATAGGTGTAGATTTAGTCCAAATTTTGGTTGTGTCATAATTGAATAGGTTACTATAGTAGATTTGGTATAAATGTGGATACATAAATCTAGATTTTGTTAAGTTCGGGTCGAAGGCCGGTCCATTAAGCCTTTGTCTTTGGAGAAATTTGGTCCAAATTTAGATCCATTGATTTGAATTACTGCATAATTGAATGGTTTAAGAGTAATCGCGATGGTCAATTGATAATATGTCAGTTTTCTTTTTTAAAAAAAGTGTCAAAGACACAAATAAATATCTCTTTTCTAAAAAAAATATAAAAAGTAGGGATTCGGATGTTAGTATCCACTTTTAAAAGTCTTAAGAGGGGACAAAGAGAGGAAGGCAGGCATCCATAGGTTAGGTGATAATTAATGGAGTATTATTATTATTATTAGAAGCAGGAATAGGGAGTAGATTATTTCATGTGTATTAATTAATTTGAGCATTAGATCTGGATCCAAAACAAACAATATTCTTTCTACAATTGGGTGGGTTTTAATTATTTCATGTGTTAATAATAATTGAGTACCAAACCACAAAGGTTCGTTGCTTTTGGGACATGCAAAAAAATAAAATAAAAATAAGTAAGTGATATTTAGATGAAGAATACATGTATTTTTCAAATAAAAAATTTAAAATTAATCCAATTAAAAAAAAATTACAAGAGCGTAATAAGTTTATTATATATTCAATCGAATTTGATTAAACCCACTTGATTATGTTAAAGATTATGCACAATATGATTAATTTGACTAATTTATTAATTTTTTAAAAAAATTTTAGTAATATTAATTAAGTTTACTAATTTATCTAGAAGAAGATGGCTTAATAGGTAAGAAATCTAACTATCAATTAAACAAGTTTAAGTCACCGTTAAATATTTTAAATTATTTTTATTTATTAACTATCAATTGCACATGGGGACGACAATTTTATTCGAAAATCTGTAAACTCATTATTACTTGCTAATCGTGGGATGGATTTGATAAACTTCTTAGCATATTTGAGACCAATTTTGAAAAAAAAAAATCAATAACTTTAGGACCAATTTAAATATGAATAAAAATTTATAAATATCTCAATAGATATTATAAATATTTAATTTAATATTTAATTTTTTATTCATTATCATAAGATTCATATTGTGTATATGATATTTATTTTAATTACAAGTAAATAAAATAAATATGTGAATTTAGTAATTATTATTTTTGACTTAAAAATTAAAAATTTTTAATTTAAATTTATAATATTTTATGCATGAATTTGTAAATATTTATATATTTTTTATAGAATTACTGAGATCAATTTAAATTTTATATTAAATGTACTTGATATTTTATGTAAATTATATATTTTATTTTAAATTAATACTAAAAATTTTAATTAGATAATTTATAAATTTAAATTTAATATTTAATAATATTATAAGAGTAATTTGACAATATGAAAAAAATTCGTTAAAAATTTATTTAAATGAATTTGGTAATAAAATATTAAATTCATTATGGGTTTGATATGAATTTGATATTAAATTTTCTTAATAAGACATGAATAAAAATTTAAAGGTATTTGTCCCAAACCCGCATTGCTAACATCCTTAATTACATACATATTTTATGTAATTTTTTTAATACAAATAATATTTTAAAATTTTCTTGACTATTTTTCTCTTAGACTAATTGATTCAAACTTAATTAATATTTAATGTTGAACTAAATATTAAGATCTTTCTATTTTTTTAAAATATTATTTATTTAAAAGATACATAAATAAATTAATAATTATAATAAATAAATATACACATAATATAATATCATTAATTATATAAACTATGTATATCAGCAACAAGGATAATCAACAAGTAGGCGATGTAAATATTAACAAATCAAAATTTTTTCTTAATTTTTTTATTATTGTCTTTTAAGCAGATATTGAGATATAATATATTTAATAATAAATGATTCAGATATATTTTTATATTTTTAATTTATGTCATAAAATATAAAATTAATTTATAAATTTAACTAACATAGAATGTGCAAACCATTTATGATTTATTTGTCCACTTCCAAGTCTGAGTTCTAAGTTAAAATTTTTTCTCTTTTTATTTTATTTCATTTAAATAATAACATAATATATACTCACATATTACAAAAATAAATAAATATTACCATTAATTATAAGAGTATGCTAGATATTCTAAATTGCAATCATATACTATGAAAATGTTTCACAAATCCATCCTCAAAAGTTTTGCTCATGCATTGGGTTACCATGATAAGCAGCAGCAATCACTTCTAGTGACAAGCGCTTCCCTTTTAAAGTGCATACTAATAAACAACATTTCATCCTTGAACGGAGTTGATCTTCCACCACTGGCGGCGGCGGTGGCTGCAAAACCGATGTGTCGGGCGATTGCGTTGTTGCGATCGTAGTAGCCGGCGCCGGAATATCATCGGATCCATCTACAGATGGCTTATCACTGCATAAAACAATACATTGTAGAAAATGGAGAAGATAAGTAACCGCAGTGTATGCAAGGAAGGATCCTGAAATGTCCAGTGGATTTTCTGCTTCTTGATCTCTTGTAAGCTTCACATCTGCAGCTGCAATTAGCCGAAAAAGATCCTGCACGTTCGGTTCTAATTGGCAGCTTGAAAGATGGATTCCACAGTCAGAAATGCAAGTCTCACAACAAATACACAAAAATTATTCTCGTTCAGCCACTGCAAATTAGTTCAATGGGTAAAATCTCTTGAATAGTGCCCAATGTCTAGGATTCAAACTTCGCTCACATCAGATTGAGGAGGGAGTTCAGACAAATTCGACAAATTCAAAATCATAATCTTAGTTATCTACTACTACTACTGCTACTACTACTACACAATGTTTAAGTTACTGTTTAATCTCAAGCTAATAAGTAAGGGCTCAAATAATAATATTAAACTCTAATAAGCTCCTTTCCATGCAGGGCCAATACCTAATAGAGTAATCATATGTATCAAAGTCCGAACAAATATCTTAGCCCAAAATCTAGACAGATTTGAAAAAGACTTAAACAATAATATTAAACATAATCCGAAATCTATACTTATTAGGTAAAGACCAACAATAATATTAAACTCCAACGGTCCTTGTATGCAAGACCGATACTAAGACAAGAGAAAAATCACAACATACACAAAAGAAACAAAAATGAACGTAAATCACATTGGAGAAATCTGAGCACGGGTCCTCTTGGTGAAATTGACTTTTAGGTTAAATTTCATAGCTTGTACTAGAAGTTTAAGCTAATAGATAAGCTCAATGTCATTGGTATTAAATTCTAAAGCAACAAACCCACATGGCACTTTCCAACAACCAAGATCGAACATTGAACCCCATATCAATTGGTAAAGCATATAAAAAATAGAAATTAATGCAAAATTTTGAGCTCCAAATTGCAACTAAAATTAATGTCAAAAATTGCAGAAGGAAACAAAAACAAATGATTAAATCAATCACACGGGAGAAAGAGAGATACCCTTTATTTTTGGACGGCTCATTTGCTTTTTGGAGAGAGTTTGGAGCTGCTGGTCGTGCTTTTCAAGGGCTTGTTTGGCTTCATCTGGGTCTATCTCAAACTTGTGTGAATCTTTCCCCACTGCTCGAACAATGAAAACTAAAGATAACGTAGATGAAGAAAGCAATTGAAAAATGGGTGTTTTGGTCTTGTTGGTGATCAGAGGCAGTTGTGGAAGAAGAAGTGAGAGCATTTGAGAGTGTTTTTTGGCAACGAAATTATGCTCAGCCACTTCAATGGCTTAACGATAATACCTGAATGGAAATATTTGTCTTTTGACTGTTATAACAATCCATCTGAAGATTGGTGTTTGGCAATCGGTATAGGAGTAATCTTTGTTTGGAATATGCTAAACTTGCCATTTTTAAAAATTTGAGAAAGTTGAACGTTATGATTTGTGAATGGAGGTGTCAATTATGTCACTTCGGCTCAAAATATTTAATTTTATTTATGTTTTGTGTTGGGTTCATATGTTGCCTATCTTTAATAGATTTAGTACAATTTTGATTAAATATAATTAATATTTTATAAATTAACAAAATTTTAAAATATTTTAATTAATTATTCATAATTTGGATCAATTAAGATTTGTGTTAGTTGCGTGTTATATTAACTTATTATTTTTCATGTTGTATCATGTTAATTTGACTCAACTTAATTCCTTTGACATCTCTTATGGTGTAATAATTTATTATTTTTTATATTGTATCTTGTTAATCTAATTGGACCTAATCTATTTAACATCTCTCTTTATAAATTAAATTATGTTTTAATATTAATTTTAGTGAAATTCGTCTCTAAATTTGGGGTTTGATTGTAATATATTGAATATATTATTATATTCACTTTATTTTTTAATTTTTATGTTAAAATATTTTAAATTTTATATTGTTTGTTTCATATTTTACATGTTGTGTTTTAAATTTTAGATTTTAATGTTTCAACTTTTTTGTTACTTCTTTCCAAATTTTATGTTAGTCTTTTCAACTTTTTTTTTACAAAATATTTCAAAATTTATATTATAAAAATATCTTAAGTAACAATACACGAATGTATTGTAGCTTATCTCTCAGTTTTGACATGAATAAGATAATTTATTTTAATTAAAAAAAGTAAGGCAATAGAAGAACTATAATATTTAATATAATAAATAATTTTCTTTATTTCATAAAAAAATAATTAAAATAAATCATGACATAAAAAGGAATGAGATTAGCATAGAGGAAAGATTATACCCTACTTCATGATAAAAAAAAAATGCATAACTAAATATTTTGCTAATAATAATTAACTTTTTTTTTATTCCATGCTATATATTTGACATGAAGAGCTAAATAAAGTGTGGTATTTTCTCATAAAATTAATACTTAATCATATAAACTCTGAATTTTTTTTTAAATTATTAATTTTCTTAAATATGCTTGACTTAATTAATAAAAAAATATTTTTAAACACGTATTTTAAATTTTCATGTATTGAAAAGAAATTAAAATTACATTTATGCATTCAAATATATATTTTTATTAATAAATTATTTATATAATAAGATAATATTATAAATTATATTAATACGTTATATGATAAGAAGGTGAAATGCACTTCGTACTTAATTTCTAAAATTTATTAAGTATATTTTTTAAGTTAAATAAAATAATATTTTAATTTTTATTATTTAAAATATTTTTATATTATAATAATTATATTATAAAATTTTAAAACTATAAAAAATTCAAAACTTGTGACGCATAAATTTTGAATGTAATACTTATAAAATTTAATATAAAAATTAGAAAAATTAATAATTAGATTATTACAACTATTATTCCATAATCAAACCTCTTTTATATTAGATTTTAGAATCAAAGGTGTGATTAATTTGTAGTCAACAAAACCCAACTTAATTATTGGGATGTGTTAATTACCATCCTTAAATTATGAGTTCCTTAATTTACTCTAATTTGATGACATGGCGTAACGTCATTGGTCCAGAAGGGCCAACACAAGCCACTAAATCATGTATAATTAATTAATTGAATAGATTTGAACATCGTACTACAATGTTGTGCGCTTTGTAGGCTAAGCAAACCGCAAGAGCAAGTGTGAAATTACTTTTTTGCCCTTATTTTTAACCCATTGGGAAGGCAAAAACAAAAATCAACATCACGGAGAAGGCAGGGAAAAAAAAAAAAACAGAAAAAGTGAGAGCGATGAAGAAATCAGGCGGAGCAGAGAAGAAGAGGGTGCGAAGATCGTCAGCAGCAGTACAAAACGGCATCAGAGATCTCAACTCCGACACCCCACCTCGGGTTTGTTTTCTCTCTGTTCGTTTCGTTTTATTTAGTGTTTTCACTGGCTGATCTGGGGATTCTTGATCGTATTTGTGTTTATACAAGTATTTAGTTATGTGGGGTATTAGCAAGGTTCGAGCTTTGGTTATTTTTTTTTGGTTGTTTTTGTATGTTTAAGATAGGTAGAGTGTGAAAATTTACTGTTTTGATCAATTTTTGTGGAATTTAGATAGTCGAACATTGTGAAGGTTATTAATTTTGTTGAAAATCATTAATGTTACCATCTTTGGAATCAGTATATCTGTCCATTGTGTGCGGGCATGGTGTTCTTTTTACTCTTTTTTTTCCCCAAATTTTAAAATAATTTTTGTTTTGTTGGGCTATGTTAGGGAAGTGGAAAATGACAATACTCTTGTAATATGGCTAGTTTTACGCCTGAAGAACAAAAAGTGAATTTTTCCAGTTTTTAGCAATTGGACAAATGATTTATGATAGAGAATAACTTGGCGAAGGAAGTAATTTTTCCTGAATATGGGAAACTCCTTTAGTGTTTGATTTTGATTGACTAAGTTTATTTTATGTACGGGTACAAAATTGGATTCTTCACGTCCTGTTCCATAGAACCTTTTGAACAAGTTTATTGTCTTCTTCAGTTTTTGGTGTCCTGCATTGTATCCAAGTTTTCTACAGTAACCTTGTCACGAAAAGGGAGAATACAAGACATAAAAGAGTAGAAAAATTTACTGGCTGGAAATACATGACATATAGTTAAGAAGTCTCAATTGAAAGTGAAAGCTTGAATGCATCCACCCACATCCTAAGATTTCACTGCTTTGATAGTAAAACTCTTAAAAAGTATCAATTTTTCTTTATACCTATCAAAGCTTCTCTATTTTGTTTATGACCCATTAGCCTACAGTGAATTTTCATGAGATATCTTGAATTTCAAACTTGGGAGGAAATTATTAGAGACTGAAATTTTGATTTAGCTTATTTTTAGCTTTTTAGTATGATGACTTGCTGTGCCTTCCCGTCTGTAATCTGATTATTGTATTGTTAATCATCGTTTATTAATTATTTGATTGGTAGTGTCTTCCATATAGCTTTATTTAGACCCGATTGTGAACTGTATCTGGCGAATTTCTTACACATTTTCAGCTGCAATTTATTGATGCTAGCCAATATATATATTTTTGATTGTAGTATCTTGGACTTTTTCTGTTTTGTTATTTTACCCTGCTTTCTAATTTTGTGTACGTATGTATTTTCTGTCCGTAGAAACAAGCTGCCAAGAAGGATGTTTTCCAGTTGTTTGCGGAGAAGGTAAGAGACCATAAGGAGTTGGAATCTAGGTGGGCAGTATTACAGGAAACACGAGTGGAATATTTTAGAGGTAAGGATTTTGTAAGCTTTTTGAGAAATCATCCAGAGCTTAAAGAAATACTGGAATCGGATAACAATCTAGAAACTGAAGATGTTGCCAATGCTCTATTAAGAAAGAATCTTTTGGTGCGATGTGATCGTGTGGTGAAAACCGTTCGTCCGGGGAAAAGAAAGTTGTCTACATGGCCTGCACATTTAGAGATCTTCCCTGTGAGTCATCTTCTTAATTTCCATTTAGGATTAATATATTTGAAAATTATATATTGCTTTTACAATTAGTTGCTTGAGCATTGTTTCCTATTTCGCAAGAAAAAGAAAAAAAATGGTGCTTGGTTCACTTGAACTTCTCATCCTGTATGATTCATGATACCTTTTATTTATTTATTTATGCTTCCATTTTGTATTAGCATGTGGAAATGTTCACCTTTCAATTATTACTTTGAAGCGAGTATTGCTGGCATGGACAAGAATCCGTGTCCCACTGTTTCTTGTTTGTGCTTTCTAGTGTGATTTTGGGTTATGGAGAAAAGAAGTATTGTTGGCCGTTTTAGTCATATAGCATGCTTAGAGCCTGAATTCTTCTCTGCCTGGAGGTTAGGAGATTTTAACGAGTGTTCCTCTTGCAGCTAAGTTAGAGTGATATGCTGGAGCTTTAAGTGAATAAATGGGATATCAACTTTTTCATTAACGTACCTATTGATTTGCATCTTTCATGAACTTTTCTTGGAAGCACATTTTTCTATGTCCGTACATAGCCTTGATTAGATGCCTTTTGATCTTCAATATTGCTTGCTTTATCTATAATCTATTTATGTGCTCCTGCATCAAACAAGAACAATCTGGATATCGGGGATGATAAAGGAAGAGATAACTAAGTTCTTGAGTAGCTTCTACATTTATGCTTACTTTGTAGTTCATTCTAATATTGTTTTCTTTGTCATTAGACTAATGTTGTGACTGTTTACTGCAGGAGCAAGTGTTTTCTGACAATGATGCCTTTTTTGCTTGGACATTTGTCAAACGGCGGCCTCTGTGGCAAACACTTCTATCTTTTTTCTGGCCTGTGTTGACTCTAGCAATTTGCTTATTTCCTGTTTATCCACATCGATGCAAACTGTTAATACTTTATTCATGTGCTGGTGTCCTGCTGCTTATTCTCACCTTACTTTTGTGTAAGCTCTACTGCCTCACTATTTGCTTTAATTTATTTGTTTATTCTAATATTCTCTGGACCCTATTTGTATTGTTTATTAGCTTAATTTTGATTATCGTTTTTGAACCATAAGAAACCAAGAGAATCCAGTTTTCACTAATAAAAAGCAGGGTACTCTGAGTGTTATCAAGCATTTTATGCAAGACTTTATTTTTTGTTTTGTATTCTTTTGGTGCTTGATTGTTATAAATATGTCGACAGGTAATCATAATCATTGCTTGTCTTTGTTTATTCAATATTCTTTTTATTTGGTCTTAAATTTGCAGTGAGAGCTGCAATATTTGGTGTTGTATGGATTCTTCTTGGAAAGCGCATTTGGTTCTTCCCTAACATCCTTGCTGAGGAAGCAACGCTAAGTGAGTTATTCCGTTTCTGGCCAAAGAAAGATGAAGAGGAAAGACCAAAGTGGACAGCGAGACTTTTCTATGCTGTAGTAGCTGTACTGGTCATATTGTTGCTGAGGCACCATGCACCTGATGAGGCTGCTAGAGCCAGGTTAGTCCTCTTCTCCTCTAAAACAATGCTGATAAAATGTGAAGTCATTTAAGTTATCAAAAGACAAAAATTGAGCAGAAATCTTGAATATTGGTGCTTGGGTCGTTTTCTGGTTATATTATAGCTTTTAAACATGATTACTTAAATGTCTTGTGAAACATTTGGTTTTTTTCCTTCCTTCTCTTCCTTGAATAGATGGTTAGCTAGCTGGTGGTGGATAAAAGCTTCACATTTAAAATTATTCTTATATTTTTCTATTTCGTCTTCTTAATGGTGTCCACTTAGTGGGATCTGCAATCTGCTGCGGTAACCTTCAGCACTTGAGAACTTGCTCTGTCTTTCTATATCCCCATGCAATAACGAGGAGCTCAGCTTCCATCCTTTGGGTAGCTTAGTAAAACTCAGTTCCACATCAAGCTCAGAGTCCATGAGAACTATGAAACATTGTGCTAATTTTGGCAAAATGTGTGGATAGTCGGTCGAATTTAAGACCTCTTACTTCTTGTGTGGAGGCCCATACGCCTTTTATAACTATATTCTGCTGCTTGTCATGCATGAGTCTGAAATGCTAAGTTTACTCTGTCAGGTATCAAAAACGGATGTCAAACATAATCGACGATGTAATCGAATGGTCTCCAAGGTTGGCCCTGTCTGGGATGATGGAGAAGCAGCAAAATGTGTCCAATGCCACAGAGGGCAACAACAATTTTTCGGATGGGAGCAAATCGAATTCAGAGAATATAATTTCCCCAGATGCTGGTGCAGATACCAGAGACGTAGAAGAGAATAAACAACATCAACATCAGGATGACATATGAATGAAAATCTAGCAGATGGATTATGTTATTGTCTTTTTACTTTTACTTTTTGAGTTTTTGCCTTTATTTTGATTGTAAAACCGTTTACTATGACAATAAAACAAAGCAGTTGGGTTCTAAATGCTTGCCCTCTTGACAGAATTCTAAAAAATTGATTATCTTCAACAATCCATTTATTTTCTGCCTATCCTTCTGATGGAAGATGTCAGGAAGCCCTTCAGAGCTTGAAAAATCATCCAGTGATCTGCGGGTGTCATCGATAAGGTTTATTTGTATAATTTAACATGAGGGGCGGCCTCACCTCACCAATTGATATGTCTAAAGGCTTAAACGTGCCCCATCCTATTCTACAGTCTATAAGATCTACGATTTGCAACATATCCATGACTTTAATCCTAAGACAGCAGAAATGTAATCAGAAGCTGATAATTTGAACACTGAAAATCTTGAAAAGGCTTCGGTGTGTTTCAGACCCTCAATCAAATTACCACCATGACATGGGTTTTACGAAACTGCTGTTTGATTTTTTTAAAGTTTCTCCAGAGACTATTCCTACTCGAGTTTGTCCGACATTAACTGTACATAGAACCAAGGGAAGAATGATGCTACAAGGGCATTCATTTCTTCTTCCCCATTCACCCACAATCCATACAAAAACAACAAAGCCAAGAATGATTTGCCGCCTAGCAATGAATTTGCCAAGAGTGGTCACAAGGAAAACCAAGAAACTACCCCTTCTATATATCATCAGTGGGCCTACATCCTCCGTATTCAGCACCCACCTCACCAACAGAGGATTCACTGAATAGCGAGAGGCCTCTGTGATGACTGGTTTGAAGATACGCTCCCCCATTGCTGGCCGGAACAGTCTCCATCTTCATCTCTATTGCTCAAGTGCGAAGCATACGTTGATGCTTGCAAGTCACTGTGATTCTGGTAGAAACCACTTTCATTTACGTGATCACGAGCTTCACGTGTGTTGTGTGCTTGCGAACCCCTTGCATCTTGTTGACTGGCAGAAGAATTCCAGGTTTCAGTAGAGTCAGAGCGCAAGGGTTCAGATCCTGATGAACTACCAGACTGAGACGAGTGGTTGGGCCTTGAACCTCTGCCTCTCTCTTCACCAGTGCCCTTGGAATCATCATTATCATTTTTCTTTGCAAAGCGACCTCCAGTTCCCCTTGGCCTTCTCATAGCATGCTGATGCCGAGACTCATGAAGATAGGGCTGCAGAACGTGAAAAGTAAATGATATATCATGCACCCAATTAAGCAGTCAAATATTGGAAAGTATTTCACAACAAATGCATGCTTTGGAAAATGCTACTTCATATTATCTACTGTAAAGTCAATATGACCAAATAAATTGAAACAAATGAATGCCAATCTTTTATATTTACCTTTCTAACTTTTATCAGCTTCCTCTGTAGCTCTGCTTTGGCACGAGCCTGTCTTCGCCTCAGAATGCCCATGTATTGTTTGGCATTCACAAAAACTGGTTCCTGTGCCACCTCAAGGGGCAAAGGCATTCTTGCATGCGGCATTCCAACAAATTGAGGATAACCCTGATCATTGCAAGGATTTATATGACAGAAGGTACAGGTTTTGACTATCAAAAAGATAGAGAAATAAAAAAAGTTATAACCAAATCTTGCTAATCAAGAAATTCTAAATTATCAATTCAGAAAAGGGAACACAAAAAAGAGGTTCTAGATTCACATTAACAGGAGGACAAAAGGAAAAGCAATCCTCTGAAAAAGAACCAGAAACTGATCATCTCTGGCTCAAAGCACAACTCCAACATGCTTTCAAGAAACCAGTATTTTTTTGTTGCTTCACAGTTGCACATTATGCAAGTTGCAAAGTTAACACTTATTGTCACCTTCTAATCATGTTGTTAGCATAATTTAGATGATTTATCAAGAGATATCATCTCTCCAATGTTCAAAAGAGTTAAACAGACCAGAAATATGGAACTTTTTTCCTTTTTTTTCAATTAAAAGAATTGAAGATGGAGATTACATGCACATATCTAATTCACCTAAAAATACATAATTTCGCAAATCATACACTGTATGTAACTTGCTAAAACTGCAATTTGATTACTGAAATTATACAGACCCAAAACATTCACAATTTTTGACTTCCAAAGAAAATTAAAATGCATTTTCAAACCAATGGTTTTTGTTAAAAAGAAAGAAAGAAAGTTAAAAACATCTGCTAAAGATTTTCAGCTAACAAATTCACATACCATCGGTTGATGTCCATAAGTTGCCATCATCCCCCCATAATATGGATCCTGATATGGATTTGATGCACAAGCCTGCCAAAAAGCAGCAAGAAAACCAGGAGTCCCTTCTGTCCCAAACGTAAGTACTAGTTCTCTAATTTTACATAACAATGTTCAGTCTCAATCAATAATCAGAACATAGAGCCTTCATTATAAAATAAAAAAAGAGATGGCACCTACAATTGAGTGGCCCACAAGTTCAAGCTGTGGAGGCTGTGTGAAGCATTCGTCATGCATTGGCGGCATAGCTGTTGCACCTTGCTGCATGTTTTGGTTCTCTTGTCCACACTTTAGAACTGAAATGTTAAACAAGATTTCAACTAGTATCCAAAACAATAACTTTAACGCTTCTACTTGGACAAAAGTCATTACAACAGGGACCAGAACTGAAAGTACCCATAGTGAAAATAAACTATCAGGCTGCCAGCAGATACAAAATATTAGCTTACTAGTAAGATTAAACAAAATCAAAGAGTGAGCAGATAAGGAAAGCCTGACTCATAATTCTTGCCAAGAGCAAAATTGACCTGCAGCTACAAATTGAACCAGACAGCTTCTTGGGGTTGGAAATAGAACTGATAAGATTGAATAAGTGGTGTGGAAGTAGGAAGAAAGTAGAATACACATAACCCCAGAGAACTTGAAGCTCAACAAATATTCTCCCGCAGCATCTTCCAAAGACCAAATGTCAAAACCTTATTTATAGCCTCATGCATCTCATCACGCATGCTGCAGTGATGGCTCTGAAAATCTTCCA
Organism: Khaya senegalensis; assembly: GCA_032402905.1. Lineage (NCBI taxonomy): Eukaryota > Viridiplantae > Streptophyta > Magnoliopsida > Sapindales > Meliaceae > Khaya > Khaya senegalensis. Next base: position 1,140,526 of record CP135552.1, on the reverse strand, counting down.
TAAATTGCATCTTAAATGACATGTCACATCACTTCTCATAGCCTATGGCACAAGGTTACTTAATGGTGAAGTACTTCTGAGCTAAGCAAGTGAGCTAGTAGATTAAAAGTTGCCAAAAAACGGCAGAGAAGCACAATAAGGAAACTAGTACATCATCCAGAGTCCATCATTGCAGCATTACTTAAAATTGGACAAGATACATGGTGTGCAATGTGACCAACAGCTATGGATCCTTTTGAAATCTTCTGACTGATGCTAATGCAGTTTAAAAATGATCAGGAAATTTCCAGATGTCAAGAAACTACTGCAACTCATACAGAACAAAAGAACTGCTTGTGATTCAAGAATAAGGAAATGGAACAAATAGAACACCTATGATTTCAAAAATCTGTGGTCCCATTTCTATTTCAATAAAGCTTCAGTGAATCAATAGAGCGGCATTCTGACAGCATGAAGGGTTCAAATTTCAATCTCAACAGATGTGTATTCACATAACATTAAAGATAGCATGCTAAATTAATCGTCATTGCTAAAACCAACAGACGACTTTGTGGCATTTTCCATAGATTTTGTGATTGTTGATCTTCTATGCCTTGCATAATGTTGATGATGGACCAAAAGATGACACAGTCTACAATATGAAAGTAGTAAAGTATAAAACTTCTCCATTTTCTTTCAAGCAGCTACTTATACCATTAATCATTGATTCAAAATGATTTATTTCAAATACCTGACCGTGAAGAAGCAGTAGCTTGTGTTTCTTTGTTGGCATCACAACCTTCCTCATTCACTCTACCGTTAGACATTGATTGATCGTCATTTGACTCTGAACCATTTGGGCACTCCATTGAAGATGAATTAGATACATTTCCCCCAGCCACAGCAGGTGAGATACTATTATATCCAACATCACGCCGCCAAGGTTGTTTAGAATAAACTACGGCTGAAGCTATGGAATGTGGATCTGGTTCCAATTGATTTGAACTTTCAGTCTTAGACCGCATGCCTTCAAATTTCCTTCAAAGAACTGTCAATCACTTACAGCTAGACCATACAAACACATGAGTACCAAGTTAGAAAACCTTCAAAAAAGAAGCACACTATGGTAAATGATCACAGGGAGAACCTTGCAGACATAAGCACGTTATAAAATGAAGCACATGAACCTAATCATGTTTATACAAATATATAGGCTGGACATTCCTCTCATGTTCTCTTTCTTTTTTCTTCATAAAACTATCATTATAATGGGGAAAAACAAAGTCTACCATTCACCAGATAATAAGAAAGCCCTTGTAAAAGAATATTACATGTGCTGTATTTAGCGGCCACACAAACCTCCTCCATCACAAAGTAACCCAAAAATTGTAATCATGCTATCTTTAAGTGTCAAAAACATGTAGTAAATTGCAATAATAACAATATATCATGAATCACACTCTAGCTTTCTTATAACTCACAAAGAGTGCGAGAATGCACTCCATAAAGCTTAATAAAAACATCATGCAAGATTTTGTTCTTCCATTCTAGAATTTTGGACCAAATCTTTCGGCAATAGACTCCATGAATTTTCTTAATTTCTTATACCCCATTTCCCCTCAAACCAAACAGATAGAGAAACGTCAAATCATAGGAACCCTAAGCACCCAAACAATATAACATAAATCAAGGTTAGATCATATAATTCCCAACTTAATCAAATAACCTCAAAATTCTCCATTTTTGTTATTAAATTTGTCCTCGTAGCCACATATACTAAGTCATACAATCAAACTCAATAAATAAGAAATTCTCAACTTTCTCTCATTTTCAGAGCAACCAAACAACATAACATGCAAAGCATCAATCACAAATAATTCAACGTATAACAGAAAAAAAATTACCAATAACCATAACCACATAAATCAAAATTGATAAAGGCACTTACCTGGTGTCAATTGAGAAGAATCAGATACGAAAACAGATACAAAAACCCTAAATCTTGAGGCTTAAAAGTTTATCTGCGAAAGAGGAGAGACTTTTGAGAGAAATCGAAAACGAAAGTCAATCTTGTCTCTCTTTTGCCATTATCTGATAATTATTACTTTTATTATTAAAATATTTTACTATTTTGTAATTATTTATTTATTTATTTATTGTTTCTGTATTTAAATTCATGGAGGAACTGCGCTACGATTTCGTCACTCGATGTTTCCGTCCTCGTTGGTTCACTGACAGGGAGTTCTGACACGGTCACATTTGGGTTACTTGCTTGTCCGGTTTTTATTGTATTTTTTTAATTTTCTTTTAACTATTTTCAAAAAGTAAAAAAATTAATTATTATTATTATTATTTAACTTTTTCAACCTTACTATAATAAATTCTATTATTTATAAACAGATTTAAAATAAATTAGTTCAATTTCATAAAACAAAAATTTATATAATAAATAATTTAATAATTTTAATTAATAAAAAGTTAAGACTTCATATAAAAATTAACATTATTTTTTAAAATTATTTTTTCATAAAATTCAATAATATTGTACTAACATTTATTAATGTGGCATATAAAATTTAGAATGAATAATTAATCAGTGAATAATTAAATAATAATAATGATAATAATAATTCACTAAATATCATTGAGAATGGGTGGTAATATAATTAATTAAAAAATAATTTTAAATTAAATCTTACAGAAAATTATAAAAATAAATATTTGGTACGAATGAGAACCGGCAAAAGCAGGTTCCCGGTTGCAGCGAGGGCGAATCAGACTTTCTACAAGTCTTGAGGGTGACGTTATCATAGCGCTCGGACAGAACGCGTACGGCAATGAATAAAACAAAAAATTGGAGGCCCACGTGACACGCACTTGACTGGCAAAATACGGGGAACGCGTGGCTCGAAAGTGGGGTCCACGACATTAGTGCTATGACAGAAGAGCGTTAACCACGTGTCCCCGTTAGTTTCTCAGTTTAACATTTTTAAATTTTATGAACTAAGGATTTACGAGGATTACATGTAGGTGAACCAAGTTGTATGACAGCCAACGAACATGCAGCTTGGCGTTTGGCAGTCAAATTAGAAAATGGAAAGACGTGTCATGTAGTGATGAAATATCACCACCTTCGAAATTATTCAGGAGAATATGGGCCAAATTGTTATTGGGCTAGCCCGACCCACTTAGGACCCATAAAAGTAAGCCCATGATTGCAACATGGGCCATATAATCCGCAGGTTTAATTAATTAAGATTAACACCGTTCATCACACATAGGGTGTATTCACAAACTGAAATCTAAAATCAAAAAATTAAAATGAATCCAATGTCTACTTATTAAAATAACGATGAACATAAGAATCAAATATGTAATACTCATATACACTCAAAATGAGAATTTAATGGTGAGATTCTCATTTATAAAATTGTCTATATTACCCACACTCAAATAATAAATTATTTATTTGATTCTTATTTTTTTAAAAAAATATATAATATAAAAATAATAAATTATTTATTTTATTGTTAATTTCTTTCTTATTAATAAAATTATCTAAAGTTACAAAAAATATAATAATTAGTATTATTTTTATTGATATTTTTATAATAAAAATAATTATAATAAATTATTAATAAAAATAATTTTCTAAATAATAATAATAATCATAGTTATTATAATATAATAATAAAAATAAAGACAAAAATTAATTTAGAATATTTTAATAACTTAAAATAATTTTTTTTATTCTAATTTCGATTCCTACAACTGAAATAAACAATTTATTCTGATTTCTATTTCTTTATTTCGATTCCAACTTATTCTGATTCTAACTCATTTCAACTTTAACTCTTTCTAATTATGAATTAATAAACACATCATAAGTATTGTACTTATATACGTGTAAGTTATTGATAAATTTTTAATGCTAATATATAATAATGTAATATTAAAAATTTAAAAAAATAAAGAAAAAATTCATGTGGCATGCATAATTGCCTGCCATTTAGTTATACAACTAGATTAATATGCTTACAGACATTAATCGGGAAATACAAGTGAGTGTTTATCAAACCCCGGTTTATTTGTTGTACGTGCTTTTAAGATAAAATAAAACATATACAATATCATCCATCGACAAACCGAACATGCAAATCACAAACAAACAAACAAACAAAAGGAAAGAAAGAAAGAAGAATTGGTAGTTGAAAATATAAAGTAAGATGAAAGTTTGATCAATGAGAATATTATTAAAAGAATTATTAAAGCAGCAGATTGATCGAATATTGAATAACAATCCTGAAGCAGTCTAAAGATGTACAGAAATTGCTTTTATAAAACAAATACGTACATAGAAGCATACCTTGGCCAGCTTCTAGCTTAGCTTTGCTTTGCTTTGTTTCGTTTATCTTTGTTTTGCTTTGCTTTGCTTTGTGCATGGGCATGGGCAAAGCAAAGTTTCAGACAAAAGCTGTCAATTATTTTTCCAGAAAGATCTTTAATCTGTTGTTGGGTCTGAATCTGATCGATCAATCAACCAAATGATCATCTTTGTACTACAGTAAAAGCAAAGAATATTGGCAATATTTTTCTGCCTTTTCGAAGGGAAAAAAGAGCTTCTATGGTATTATGTATTATCAGAATTTTGTTAAAGGCTTTTCATTGTTAACCAGAGAGATAGCTAGCTTTCTTGCAACGTAAAATATGAAGAGAATAATGCTGTGTGAAAATAAATTAATTTAAAGCAACTCTTGCTATATATTCATTGCAAAATATTAGAATTAAGTTCTCTTATTATTCGAGTTCTTATCTTCTTAGAATCTATTTATAATAATACAATCCAATAATTTCTTTTTTTCTTAAATTTTTCACATTTTTATGAGAATTCTTGATTAATGTATTGTATTTTAGTTGTTTTAAAGAATGTATGAAATATGATTCGAATATAAGAGTTTAAACATGTGATGAAAAATTTAATTATGTGTAACTTATAATTATTGTATTATTATTGTAATTTTATGATATAGTATCATGATCGAGTTTTTAAATTTTGATTAAGAGCTTTTGTTATTTGTATTTGTATTTGGTACGTATTTTGACAATAACTTTCAAATAAAAAATAATAATAATTGTAATATATTGAATATTTAAAATAAAAAAAAAAAGAAGAAAAGGAAAAAGAAATCTCTATGGTAGCCCATCAAGATACCATATGTTTTATCCAAATTGGAAAAGGAAGATACACAAAGCAAATTAGGCTTTATAAAGTATTAAAATGAAAACAAAAATACATTCTAAAAAAATTAAGTGAAAGAGAAACTTTAGTTATAAATGATCACTTTATTAAAATACCTCAAGAGTAATTAATTTGAGAGAATATACTTCACTGTAATGTTAATTGAGTCTTAATCTTGATTAATTATCTCTAATACCCAGAAAGCAAAATTGGTAAAGCAAAAGATAAAGGATCTTAGATTGTGCTTTTTGATCCATCTTCCTTTGTTGAATATGTAAAATTTATAGTTAGATACTTTGTTGAATATGTAAAATTTATAGTTAGATACTTAAGCCATGGTTTTACCTTTATTTGATTCCACTAAATTAATTTAGCATTTGCCAATTTTTAAACTTCTTAATTAATATTAATTAGTTTAGTTAATAATTTTTTTTTGAAACGATACAAAAAAATTAGAATTTAAATCTCACTCACATTAGAATTAAAAATTAATTTAATTTGTGTATTTTTAATATTTAAAAATAAAGTGAAATTGAAAATTTGATGCATTATTTTCATGAATCCAATGTGTATATATATATATATATATATATGTATATAACACTTTTCTTTATGCAACTTTCCCTAAGTGTTATGTTTTGAAATAATTGGAGATGAATGTCTTTGAACTTAAAGGCCAATAAGCAGCAATATTTTTAGGCATAGACCCACTTCTTACCTCTAAGGAGATTGTGTTGCCCTTAAATCCAACATAATGGGATCATATTTTCATTGCTTTAACACCACTTCTCTTTTACCAAAACCTAGGATCCTTCCTTATTTAGTCTCTTCAATTTCCACCCAAACCAAATGATATATCGTACACTATTCAAGTCCAATACCATTTTTTATTTTTATTTTTAATATTAATTATTATATTTTTTACTTTTTATGCATACCCATATTTGGGTTAATAATATATTTTTAAAGATATGAATAAATTATTTATATTTTTAAATATTAGAATTTTGATATCGATTCATAATTAAAAAGATGATAACTATAAATATTTTTTAAAAATTAATAAAATAAAAATATTATAATACATAATTTTATTTTAAAAATATTAGTATCATGTTCATAACATATTAAAGTTCGAGAAATCATAATTAAAGAAAAAAAAATATTAGATCGAATCATAAATAATATTATATTTATCTAATTCAATCTTATTCAATCTCTTTCATTTCAAATCTTCAACTTATTTATTACAAAAAGAAAAAAAAAATTTTGTATTATATATAAATGCTCATGAGCTAAACTTTAATTCTTGAAATTAAAATCTCAAATATAAGTATAGAAGACTAGTTAAATAATAAAAAATTAAAAAAGAAAAACTTAAGTCGTTTTGACTTGATCAAAAGAAGTAACTAAAAAATGTTTGTAAAGGAGGTATTATTATTGAGGCAACCTCGGATTCTAGAACAAGTTGTTGATTAAGGTAAATTAAGTATATAAATCAAAATGTAATTGATTAATCAAAAGTAAATTCATAATTGGAATTGAGAAAGGAACCTCTCCCAACTTTATTCAGGAGCCATAGCTAGACACTTGTCAGACATCAATCCAGATGCATTATTAATAATCAATTAATTAATTAGAGGACAATTTCATTTCCTCATTCCAATGCTCTTTCTCTCGTGAACAAGAACAACCCACATGCAATAATTAGATTGTTAATTAACTGAGTTGTTTAAGTTAATTAATTAATTAATTAATTTACTGTATCTGTCTCGTTTTCTTATACACACACCTACAAGAATGAAAATATTTTAACTTTTATATACACAAATCTTCACGGATTAGCTTGAATCTATTTGGTTAAAAGGTATCTATTTGTTTAATCAAACTTCTCGTGATCAATAATTAACAAATTAAATTGCTTAAAAGGTATAATTAATGTTGCTAATTTTGAACAATTAACCATCAATATTGATTATTTTAATGCTATGCCATGTTTTTCTTTTTCAAAAATATAATATTAATTAATATTTATTTCTAATCGAAAATTGGTGATAAATGAACAAATTGTTCACTTAAAATGATCACTCTTTTAAGAGAAAGCTATTATTTTTTTTTAAAAAAAAATATACTCCACTGTAACTAAATTCATATGTTATAGAGTGTTGATATCATCACCTAAAAATTTTGTTTGTGATAATATTAATAAGTTATAAGATTTAGATTTGATGTTAAGTTATACAACAATAATATATATGTCAAACTTAAAATTTTATAATTATTACATACGTTTAGAGAGAGAGAGAGAGAGAAATAGAGAGTTATGAATGATGATGATGATACATACATGAATAACTAGTGCTAGACAAAGAAGGGCCAAAGTATTGTGAAAAAGGGTGTTTTTCGTAAAGGAAAAAGAAAGAAAGAAAGAAAGAAAGAAAGAAAGAAAGAAAGAAAGGGTATCTCATCATTTAAAGAGGGACGGGAATGAATGAATGAATCAAAGTAAGTTGTATAATAATATATGATGAATGATGAGACACAGTTAGATAGACACGATAGATAAGATAGATATTCAAAGATAAAGCAATTATTCCATTATTTGCCTACTCCCCCACTCATCTCTTAATTTGCCTATCTTCTTTTTCTTTTCCTTTTTTTTTTTTTTTAATTTTTTTAATTATTCATATGAATATGATTACAACATGTATATCATTGAAGGAAAATGACCAACATTCATTTATTACAAAAAGGTTAATTTTGGCTCTCCCCTCATCTCCTTTTCATTTACACATCAATCATTATTTGGTATTATTTTGTAACTATGTGAATTTTAAAGAATAAAAATTTTAAAGTATATGAAATAATGTTTTATCATTCATCAAACACATACATCATTACTAATGTAAATAAGATATATAAAAAAAATTATGTAAATATATAAGTATTTTACGTTTATTTGATAAGATCAAATTTTAAGTTTTTACAAATTTTTTTTTTATATAAATAAAAAATAAATATTATAAATTATGGAAAGAAAAAGAATCTAACTTGGGCATATCTTTAATAATAATTATAAAAAAAAAATGAGAAAACATAATTGAAAAAATTAATTAAAATAACAACTTTAATAAATAATTCATTCACTTCATCCTTTCATTAGGGTTGCCCCAAAATTAATATGAATCACAAATATATGTAAATAATCACTAATATAAATAGTTAATAATTAATAAAAAAAATTAAAGACAAATAAATAATAATAATAAAAAAGAAAATATTTGTCTAGAGATTCCACAATGGTGAGTGTGAGAATGATGATGATATGAGAACCCGCACGAATGTCGTTTCATAGGATTCTCTCACCCATGTTGGCCTCTTCTCAGGCAGTCTCACACCCGCATTCTGACTGACCCCATTATCTCTCTCTCTCTCTCTTTGACACCTCTTAAAATAATAATTGAAATTATAACATTCAGGTCCCTATTCTTTAACTATTATGAACAAAATAAATAAACTCAGCCAACTACTCTTTAATTGGATACCAGTTAATTTAAACTCTAAATTTCTTATATCACTTCAAAAGATTTTACTTGCTTAATTCATTAGCTCCCATGACAATTTGAGTGTTACATATGTTAAAATTTAAGAAATAAAGTATGCCGGTGTGAACTTTTTGTGAATAAAATTTAAGTAAAAAATATAAAATAGTATCCGAATTGTAAATCAAAAGGGCTCTAAGTTATCGATTTATAATTTTGATGGATAATGTTGTAAATTGTATCTTGTGATTATGCCACAGATTCGGGGTTATAGTGTTATTTTCAACCAAGTCTATTCATCTATGTTTCTTTTTGTTGTTCCCACTCAAGAAAATTGCTTGTCTTATAGTTTTAGAGTCACAATCCAAGAAGTTCTTAAGCCTGGATGTAGCAAAAATATGGAAAACCCTAGCCTCAGAATTATATTATATCATAACATTCACACTAATAATTAACTTTAGCAAACCCCAAAAGTGGAATATGGGGAAGACCAGAACTTTTGTGGAAGTCTTTTATGGATTCATTTAATTCAAGGAGTGTGAATTGAAGACCTTAATGTTTTCACTTTCATTTCTACATCGCAATCAAAGGGTTGCATGCATGAACAAGATGAACTATTTGGTGGCCCCATGATGTTTGCAATTCTAGCCATTAATTGAGGCTAATTGATTTAATTTTTCTTACCCAATTTATGATTAGTGGGTTGTTGAAGATACCCACAACAACAAAGAAGAAAAAAAGACCATAAATATGGGGATTGGACTTGTTGGAATCTATGAAGGTTAAGGTGGACATATATTTAATTATTTGTACATGAAACTTTGTTCACGAGGCTTAGCCAAATGGAGTGAAACAAAAAAGGATAAGGAGAAAGGAGAGAAGAAGAGGTAAATGCTTTCCTTTGTCACATTCTCATCAATTTGACTTGATAACAAACATAAGATGGTACATTATACAAGCTAAAATCACACACTCACAAGCCTCAAATCAACCCAAAAATTACATTAAATGCATTCTCCAAACTTCAAAAGTCAGCCAAAGAAAGAAAAAAGAAAAGAAATATTAAAGGGCAATAAGGCTATACCCCAAAATAATATTGAAAACCCAACCATAATTAGCAAATAAAAAGGAAATATGAGATACCAAGAGCTAACAAGCATCTCAATAATATTCCTAAAGTGATTCATTCACTCACTCAAAAGCCACTCAAATTTCACACTATACTTCACCTATCATCAAAAAGGAAAAACACGGACAGGAATGATAATTAATTAGAAGATAATTATTATAGAGATCGCCTCCTAAAACTATCGAATGATCTTTATAAATTCTGCATATCTATGATGATCACACTGAGATATCTCGAAGAGCAAAGAAGAAGAGCTCTAAATCAGGGGGAGCAAATAAAGCAATAGGAGTTCTTTGCAATGAGCAATTTGGAACTGCTCTTTGCTTCTTTGGTGCTGGTGGACATGTCAAAATTTCTGGTATTCGAAACCTCTCAGCTTTTGGTGTTGAGCAGCCGGAATTACTTGTAGACATATGATCAGTACTCTCAAAATCTGAGGTTGTTGTTGAAGAAGTAGATGGCCGCAAATCCTCCATCATTTCTGCTTTCTGAACATTATTATTGGGCTGTTGCTTTACTTGCTGCCCACGTTGCTGCTGCTTCCGCTGCTTCTTGTATTGGGTTCTTCTTGGTCTTCTTGCTTTTGTTGCAGGTGTTGTACTACTCCTTGCTGTTGCTCTTCTTCTTGTACCCGATGGAGCCATATGATCGAAGAGAGTGAAAGCTGATAAAAATTTCTGGTCGACAAGAAGTTGGAAGTACACTAACTATGTATATAGTACCAAAAACTGGCCTGAAACAAACTGAAAACTCTAACAAATTTAGGTGAAAACTGATAAAAAAACAAAAAATATAAGTACCGAAAAAGAAAAAGAAAAAAACCCTAGTAGTGGTAGTACTTTAAAGCTAATAAATTTGACTGAAAAGATAATCAAAAAGCCTCAAGTGACCAACTCTCTTTAGAAACAAAAACTTTTCAAGCTCACAGAGAATTACTTCTCAAAAGACTCATAGAGATTATTACTCTTTCAAGGAAATAAACCGATACACAGAACTTTTTTACACATACCCAGATGAGATCATCAACAGTGTTTGCTAACTTATCAACCAGACCCAACAAAAAAAAAAGGAACTAATATGATCTAGTTGATGAAAAGATTTTCAAACCAACAAGAAGTAAGACCCTAGGCTAGAAGGAATAAGAAAGAAAGAAACTTAGCAAATTTCTACAATGAAAACCTTGAAAAAGAAAGAAACCCAGTTCGGTACAAGGACTGAAAAGAATAAAATCAAAAACCCAGAGGACGACCGACGCAGAGTGGGGAGTGAAGTAAGGAAGCAAGAAGAGAGAGAGGAAGAGATTTAACCTTCTTGTGTTATATACAAGGGTTTTTATATTTGATTAGAGATAATCAGGGCAGGTCTGCCCGCTGCCCGGCAGCCCTAATTAAGCAATACTTGCCCACAGAGTCAGAGAGGGGAGTTTCAAATTTTGTGCATCTGGGGATTATTGATTAGGAATAATTTTGGGCAGGTTGCCCGTTGCCCGTGAAAAATATTGTATGAGATTTCTTTTACCTTGTAATTTTTTTTTAATTGCTGAATTTCAATCTCTTATTAGGTTTGGAAATTAAGATATTTAAAACAATTTAGCTTCCTTTGGAGACTTATAATTGATTTGATTGAATCATATACTATTTTGGTAAAGTTGTGATCTTCATAAATTTAAGTAATGGATCCAAATTCTATGCAAAATGAAACCAAAGCTTGTGTTGATTAGGTAAACTAGAAATTTGGTCAATTTTAGCTGCATACTATCAATGAAAAGAAAATTTTATAATAAAATTTATTATGATTGTAACAAGACTATGAGCCTTGTAAAAAATTGACACCCTCTAACATGGGATTACATTACATAAATTTGGAATAGATGGTCTGCCACATGCACAACCAACAATTCTCATGATTCTTTGTATCCAATTTTTATACATTAAACTTTGGCTCAAAATTATATTTTAAAACTGGGTTAGAAATGGACAAAAATAGTTGAGTGAAAGGGCAGTGTTAGTTTGTCTGAAAGCCCTAAATCTTAGCTTCCTCAGCAGAGCAGGTCAGAGATTTTTACTTTTATTATTAAATAAATGATTCCTCTCTTTGACATTTTGTTAAACATGTGGCAGGTCTGTTTCAGGGGGTGCTAAACATGAGTTTTCAATTGTATGCACGCGTGGGCTCATTTATCCACAATTAGACTGCATCATCCCATACCTAATTATTAAAAAATAGATATTTATATATTGAATTGAGGTTCAATGGATTAACACGAGTCTCTTATCTGTCTGGAGCTTGCTTGATCTGAAACAAAATCAATTATCTATGTTCAATTTCAATCTTTGTTTTTATCTGTTTCTGTCTTGTTTGGGTCAACATACGTTTGATTTCAAGGCTTTTGAACATAATAAGACATGAACATCTTTTCCTAGAGCTTAGCCACTACAAATATGTTTGATGAATATCACTTATATTTGAGAACTAATAATTTCATTCTAGACACACTTTCAAACATATCCATAGTTTAATGGCTGCAGGTTACACAACTATGTATGCAAATATCAGCATTCTCAAATTATAAAGTAATACTCAAATATTACAGCAGCTAATTTCACATTTTGATCAATTAATTCTTTGAATTTTATTTTCTGCCTTTGGCTTTTAAAAATGAACCATTCAAAAAGTTGCATTAAAAGGTTTCTAAAATCTATGAAGAGTTGTTTTACCAAGGACCACTCACCAGCTTGCAGCAAGAAAGCACATGAATGATACAGAGATTAAGAGTTAATTGTTTGTCGTGAAAGTTAACAATGCTTCTTGGGCTTCTAAATGCAGTTATGGAAGTTAAAAAACTAATATTTGAATTAGGAGATACCAAGTTTCAAAACCAGCAAACATTCCAAGACAATTCTATTTTTGCATTGGATATGATGACATTAATAGCAAATTGAGCTTAAAATCTTGCCTGACTCGATAAAATACTGCAAACTATGGCATTAATAAGCTATGAAATTTATCAGACAACTGAAAACTCACTAAATCCTAAGAAAGCTGAGATAAGGTCCCAAAAGTTAATGCATAATTTCAATATCAATATGGGAGTTTAATGAAGCAAGATTCTTTAGCAATTTCTGGCAAATAAAAATAGGCTTTTGTAGTCACTATGAGTCTCTGACCGCCGGGGGTTGGGGGGGTGTGGGGGAGCAGCGGGTGTGAAGTGAAAAAAAATTAAAATGCTAAGAAAAATTAATTTCATTGGAGTGTTTAGCGAGACTACAGACTGGTAATAGATTTTCATACAGAAATATCAAAGAGAACAAACACAAATAACAAATGTGTCACCACATAATTTTAGGTCTATTATCGCATACAGTCAACAAATGTGTCAAACCAAAATTCAGATCAAGAGAAGAGGATCACAACAAAGAAAGCTAGCAAACTGAATGCTAAAATAGAAGTACAGTCTCAGCAGATATAAACTGTAAAAAGAAACAGCTCTTAGAAAAAAGGTCATCCTATGGCTAACTTGAAAAGGCTAGAAAAACAAAATTTCCAACAACAATATGATGTGATAGATCACAAGAAGTAAGAATAGTAGGTAAAAGAAAGGGTAATCAAGAAACAATCACCGTCCTCTGGACAATGCTTCATCCATCTCTTCATGCGATGAAGGAAACAACTCTATATAACGACTCCCAAGTGTCATCCTATCTTTGGCCATAGCGGCCTTAGAATCTTCTGCATTGGCAAACTCTACAAATGCTTCGCCAGTTGGCCTCCCCTCTGAATTTATCATAATATGCATTGAATCTTCTGACAACACAAAATCTTTAAAGAAATCCATTATATCATCCTTGCCCGCTGAAAATGGCAACCCCCTCAATCTCAGTATCCCCGTATGTACAGCTGAATCCCTCCCCTCATCATGAGATTTAGCCCTAGGAATACTCCTGTGAGGCGAACCACCACGAGCATCTGAAACTTCATTTGCTATTGCCTTATAATATTCTTGCCTTTTACTTCTGAAAACCTCAACATATCTCCTTCCAATGTTCTGTCTATTCCTTTGAAGGGCAAAATCAACTTGAAGAGGATACCCAAAAACACAAAAAGCTTCCCCAGTAAATTTGTTGTTATTATGGACAAAAAGAACATCAACAATGTCTAGACCAAGGAAAAACTCAGCCACGTCAATTTCTGTGCAATCAAAGGGAAGACCACGGATTCGGACAACTGGGAAAGGTGGAGGTTGGTTAACATATCCATAAGGTGGTGGATTGTACATAAAACTTGAACTCGGGGGAGTTCCATAGAATGAAGGTCCCTGATCAATCAACCGCTGACGCTTTGCACCCATTTCACGCCCATCAGCACCATCACCAAATGTGCTTCAGTTTACAAAAATCATCAAAGCCACAGAAGAACAACTAGTTAATAATTAATGCACTAGCTACATAGAAAAAAATTAGATCTAGGTATAAACTTTACTCAGAAGTAGGGGGAAAAATGGCTTCCCTTTAATTCAAGTGAACTTGTGTGTGATAGTGTTGGTCCCAAAATCCAAAGAAAGATTTTTGATATATCATTTTGAGAAGTTAAATTCGGTCAGTCTCAATAAACTAGAATTCACAGATCACATGCAAAATGAATTAAGGCAACCAAGAATACAATCAGAAAGCTCAAGGAGGAGTAGAAGGTAAATATCTGATGAAGACTCTGAGTAGATGAAACAAGTGTAAATCGTCACCGAATAACCTTCTTTCCCTCCATAAACATTCATTAAATGGCATCCCCAACCTTGCCGATCTTTATGATCCTTACCTCCCTTTTGCCTTATAAAAATTCTTTGTGGGGGACAATGAAACATCCTAAGGGTTAGGCAATCAACTTATACTGATGACACTTAGCAAACTTACATTGTTACAATTTAAAATTACTCTAAACTCTTTATTATTTACAAGATGGGAAAGGTTGTTATCATTTCCAGTTATGACTTATTGAATATGGCTACTAGAACCTACTGCTGGAGAGAAGGGTTGGTGGATTAGACTGAGTAATACTAAATTTGTCCAATTTTAGTCCAACTGAACATTAAGGTGCTCATAGCTTGAACCTGAAGGTTGCTCCTACAATTTTTGAAATTGGTTGTACAAGTATGCATGTTGTGGAAGTTGCAACATGAAAAATTGACGCCATGCTAGCTTGTGCAAAGTAGTTCCAAGAGTTGGTTGGTTGGACTGGAGAAATCAGAGGTTGGGCTTGAGTATACTGAATTTGCTCAAGTTTCATTTAACTTAACATCAGCTCATTACTAACTCCACCATTAATAAAGTAGGAAGCTTCAACCAGTATCCTAGTTTCTGAGTGTGTGAGTTCTGAGATGAAACTGCCACATACTCACCCAAGCATGTGATGGGAGATGTAAATAAAAATATTATTGGAACATGGTTAATCCCGAAAAATGATTTTTAGGTTGTATCTAAGACCAACTATTACATAAAAGGTAATTAGATTCAGCCCTCCCATCTTTAATAGTATATTATCCTGAAATTGCACACATTTTCCATAAATCATTTGAGGACTACTAACTACCCAACAAGGTTGATGCCCAGCAAATCTAAACTAAGAATTACTACAGTCATTTAAGCTGCCTTAAAATTCGTTCCATATAAGATGAACCATTTAATGATCCTTTAAAGCAAAATTTGCATAAAAGGAAGCATTATTTTTCATGCATAAATTTGAATAAACCTTCCTGAGAATACCAGGGGCAAGACAACAACGACAACAACCACAACAAAAAAAAAAAAATAATAGTATACTTAAACATATTTGGAAGATGTATTCAATGTGGAGGGCCTTTATGTAATCTACTATGCGTTACATTGCCAAACAAAACTCATCCCCTCACGTTTCCAGTTCTCCCCCACTGCAAAATAAGTATGTGTACAACTCCACAAAGAAACACTACCTAAAGCGAAGTTACCAGAACTTTTTTTTTTTTAATAAGAAAAATGGGCTTACAAGATAAAACACCACTTTGATGGTTCCCAAGGGAGTACTGGAAAATTGAAGGGCAGGGGATGATCATCTTAATTATACTTCTTAAATTTTTGTTCCTTGGACAATAAAAACTTACCACTTCCTTCCTGAATAATAAAATTATTAAAATTAAACAAAACCCTACTTGTTTTCTTTTTCAATCACAGATTGTCCATTACTGGAAAGGCAAATAACAAACAGATTAAATACCGTAAAGCACACAGACAGACAAACAAATGTAGCGTTCTGGGTATACCACCAAGATAACGAACAATTCCTTTTTCCTCTAGTTTTTAAAGTTCTTCAAGATTGAAGCGACGTGACCCACAAAAACAAATTTAAAACAAAAAAACAGAACTGGGTTCTGAGTAATCTAAATTAACGAGTAAAAGCACAAGGTAAGAAACAAATTCAATCACAATTCATATATTTAATCCCAAAAATTACAAAAAAAAAGAGTGAGCATCACGTAGAAACCCTAAAAACAACGCAGCTGGGAGATTCTTTGCAAAAAAAAAAAAAAAAAATCAGAAAACGAACATATAATCATAATGCTAATATTAGTAAACAGAGAGGAATTAATATTAGCAAACCAAGAGATTACAAAAAGTGTGATAAAGGAATTAGAGGAAAAAATCTCTTACCCTCTGTAGAACATTTTCAAAAATTTCCAGTTCCGAGCTGATCAAAAAACAAAATGTTTTCTTTCTAATTCTTCGATCGCAAGCTCCCTGTGTAAACGAAACAATGAATGATGATGCTTGCTAGAACATGCACATATTCACCTATTTAGACTAAACGACATCGTTTCTTTTTATCTTTTCTTTTTTTTTTTTCATCTTTCTTTGACAAAATGTATTTTACAAAATATTTATTATTGTAATAAATATCTTTAAATTATTATAAATTCAATAAATTAGAAAATGTTACTAACAATTTTTTTTTTAGTTAAATATTAAATTGGATTAACCTTGTTTAGTGTTCAAGGGCTTCTAATTTAACATTTTATTAAATTTAATTTAGAATTATTTAATACAAAATATAATTTTTTAAATGTAAAATAAATATTTTTTTATTAATTATAATATATAAGTTTTAGTCTCAAAACCAATTTCAATCTAACGGATCACATTTTTTTGATAATAAATATAAAATATATTTAATATATTTATTTTTATATTAATTATTTATAATTTACCGTTTGTATTTTAAATTTTTTTAATATTATATATTTTAAATTTTACGTTAAATAACATAAGATAGATAAGATCAATTTAACTTATCAAAATCTATTGCATGGTATTATTATATACAATTATACAGAATACTCTCTTTTTATTGGGTATCAGCTGGAACAAAAATAATATCTAAGGCAAACTGGTTGACATTAAAACATTAATTGGCTTAGCCCAACAGTAGAAGAACTAAGACAAAAACAAGTTGTTGCATAATAAGACTGCAGCATCCATCCATTACCCAATCTTCTCTGTGTTTGTATCATCTGAGGGCCATATCACAGTTTCCATGAGACGTTCGCGCATCAACTCCAAGTTCTCATCAGAAATCACTTTGTATATTTGAGCATGATCGCATTTCTACATCAAAAAATGACACAAGGAAAATGATTGGTTCTGATTGCACTTGTTTGTGATTTTCATGCGTTATGGCAAAAGCAAGGTGATACTGAAATGATTTTGGATACCTTAACCCATTTTCCATACAAGTGAAGACGCGTTACCATTACTCTTTCGGCAAGTTCTTGCCTTTCCTGTATGCGAGAAATATCAGACACCCATATGATCATTATAGCATAAGAACCGTAAATTTTGAAGAGATTTTTAAGAAAGGAGAAATCGGAAACTTAAAAATCTTACAAGTTTTGGTTAGTTTCCGAGAACTTTTAACCTTACCACAACAAAGCCAGATAGTTATAATATCAGCCTTTGCAGAGAGGAGGTTGAGTTGTTCCAAGGTCTCAGAAAGTTGAAAATAAGAAGCTCTTTCTGTTTATACATTTTCTGAATATTTAGCACAAATAAGAGAGGAAAGATTTCTGAAAACTACCTTCCCAAGAATACGGATAAAGCGCTTGCCATCTCCAGGCTTATTTGTTGCCACAAAACTGTCAAAATATGGAATGTAGCAGAAGTAAATAAAACAGCAATTAATTATCACACTAATTTTTTTCTGCAAATTGTTGCATTTTTCTCTCTTTTTATTGGGGTGTGGGGAGGCTCCCCCCTCACCCCCTTGCCTTGTATGGACAGTGACCCCCCTCTTGGCTACCCCTCGAGGGGAGACTGGTAAGTGTGTTCCCCTGAATCCACTCAACCTACAGTTAACAACTCTATATGCAAGGTTTAAACAGATTCATGAAAAAGTAAATTATGCCACATAAACTAGATGTAAAGTACTAATCTTTCATTATATACGATTTTCATTGTTTTAGAGAAAGGAAAAGAAAATCCTAGCAGAATTAAAGATCCCACTTACTCATAAAACCATCTATATTGCGTAGGATTCATCTCATAGAGTTGGCTAAGAACTGTCCTAACAGCTTTGTATGTGAAATAGTTTAGAATTTGCTGCACACAGAAATTCTCTGTCAATGAAATATACATAAAAAATTACTTCAAATCAACATAGAAGATCTATTATGAAATGAGCAGAATGAACACCAAAGCAGATATTTGGAGAACACATTGTTTATTTGGTTGGAAGAAGATCTAATTAGTTATTTTTCAACATAATGTGCACTGATTATTTCATGCTTTCGCAATTGCTTGGTTTACCATAGACCTACATTTAGATTATGTGGAAACGTAAAGTGCAATTACCATGTAAGACTTAAGTTCTTTTATGCCACCCTAACCATGGTATGAGTATGATTCAATCTCTAAACCTCTTGTATTTCTCTAAAAGATCTTACTCGCTCTTCTTCAGTGGCTTGATACTTACGATTTCTAGGCTTCTAATGCATACAATATGGGATGGCCATCACCTAGTTTATCAATAATCATTGCATCAGGCTATTTGTTAATCATCTTCAAATTATTTTACCACTTAGAAATGTTAAAGTTCCTTGCACTTCAAGGTGCCAGTAAGCTTCATGACAACAGACTCAATTCTCAACGTAATGCAATCTTTCACCTATTAAGATTGGGAAAGAAACGTGAGAGAGTGAAGACAACCTTCAGCTGGCTAAAATGATCACAAAAAAGATCTAAAGTTCCAGAAATTTTTACTTCATTCATCCTATCAAGAGAGCTGTATGCGTTATGACTAACAGGAATTAAATGAATAGCAGAGCTGTAACCCAGTATTTATAAATACATAACACACTTCTTAACACTATGTTGTGCCTTTGATACAGACAAAGTCATAATTCACTACCGATACACTTCACAAAAATGTCAGTAATGGATGCGCTTTCACTGTTTTCATTTCTAAAGAAACTGCTTTCCATTACATAATGCTACCATATATGTTCTCGAATCATGAAATCTTAGAATTGAACTCTTGTGTTAGTTAACCAAACAGTTTTTCTAAAAGCAAACACCTAAACATTTACATAACAAATCATATTTTATTTCATGGCATAAAACCAATCAGTAATAATCAATTTTGAAGCTGTATTTTCATTTCTCACCGTCTTAACATCTTCAAAAGTATCTTCATACTGCCCTCCAAGTTCATTGATAATCACAAACATCCGATCTCTACGCTGCTGCTTCCTAGAACTCCGATTAACCGCATTCAAAATCACCCTCGACGAAACCCTCCAATCCTGCCATGAATCCACAAACGAACTCCCCAATTCCAGTGACTTTCCTGCAGCACTTCTATTCAGCTTCTTTCTCTTCACTGAATTCCTCTGCAACGCCAACTCTCCGCCCCCTTTCATGGTGCTCGGCAGCGCATCCAACCACAAATACGGACCGGCATGTGAGTCCATCACCGATGAACCCACCACAGACAAAGCTCCCACCATTTCTTTCTCTCTCAGCAACCAAACTTCAACAATATGAACAAAAAACCAATTTGTTTTTCCCTTTTTCTGGATTTGGGAAGTGAATTTACAGAAAATAAAGTATGCCCACCAAAGAATAAGTAGAAAAAGCAAGTGGGTGTCCGAGAAAATTGGAGTTCAACAATTGTAGTCAAAGAAAAGGAGCTGCTTTACTTGGAGAATTTGGACAGTGTTTGTGTGCAGGGAAGATTAAGTGTGAAAAATGTTTTGATTTCTCTCTCTCTCTCTCTCTCTTGCAATGAAATGAATGTGCACCAGACAAAAATTTGAGGTGGGAAGATTCTCCAAGGCTGAAAATCAAATTTGGCTTGGCTCGATTTGTTGTTGATTTGAATTCTACTTCCTAGAGTTTTGACCACCAGTTCTTGGACAGTTGCTTCAATTTGCTAGTTGTTTGGACACGTGGAAGGGAATTTGGTGTTATGTGAACGTGCCCACATTTTAGTAGTGTCGTTCCAAAGTCTCCTCGCAAAGTGTTTCCGACTTCTACTACTTGCCATTCAAATTTGCATTTCCATTCCCACTCGCACTTTTTGATCGCTCATCCCACATTCCCAATTTTGTTTCCCTCAAGTGAAGGAATTAGCTACTGTAGGTACTTATACTATTCCATATATAAAATTAAAAATAATTTTTACAAAATTTAAAATATAAAATTAAAATATAAAAAACAAACAATAAATATTATTTAAAATAAAAAATAAAAAAATTTAAAATGTAAAGCTTTAATTAATGATCAATACTTTATATTACAAATGATCACTTACCAAGACTATTGTACACTTCAAATAAGTGTTAAGTTGGAATAAAAAAAAAAAAATTACTTGATGTAAAGTTACTCTAATTCGTAATTTATTTGATATGCACGCGCTTTTGACATGCGTGGGAAGAGATTGATTCTTGTTAGCTTTAGAATCTGGAAGAAGAGAAAATAGATTCCATAACCTACAAGACAAAAGTACAAAGTCCCGTTATAGCTTACCTAACGGAACGTCACCGACCGTTAAATTCACATCACAAGTCACACCGTGCATTAACTGCTTCGAATCCACGTCACTTTTTCTTTTTCTCTAAGCGTACGTGTGAAGAAGACACATACTTGTCTAAGGTAACTCTTCACAGACTAAATAAAAAAATAAATATTACCCATAATATATATATATATGTGTGTGTGTGTATATGTATATATATGTGTAAGTATATATGTATATGTGTATGTATATATATGTGTTATGTATATATACTCATTGTTTTCAACTCTCATTTATATTTGAAATGCCTGGTATCATTCATAAAACCAGATTAGAGAAACAAGCTCAAAGTGATCTATCTTCTCTCACAGATGACTGGTAATAAAATTAGTTCATCAATTTATGGAATTTCAGTGCAAAACAAATTAAGCTTCTGCGAAAACCGATGGATGATATGGCAATGCCGGTCTAGTTGTGTCTCTATAACAACAGTAGGAAAGATTGAAGCTGCATTCTTGGACAGTTGATATACAAGTTACGTGGTACAATAATACAGTTTTTATCACTGCAAGGATCTGATACATATAAAAATTGGAGACAAATACATTTATGTATGTATGTATGTATCAACGACAGAGCAAGATTTACAGAGGAAAACCTGGTCAGCAGTAGCCACAACAAAAGAAAGCTCTCTCGCACTGCTCTGACTGCAAAAAACTGAAAGCAATGTGTTTGGCCTGTGGAAAAAAAAAAGGAAGAGCAATGCAGATAAAGAAATTTTATTAGTTATTGGAAATTCCTTCCTTCGGAGCATTTTCAAGCAAAATTAACTTCAAATGTCAACAGAGGAAAGAGTTGTAATTGTTGGTTTCTGGCATCATTGTCAAAGGAAGTAAAAGGTTGGGGAGAACGGATATGAAAATCCAGTACCACAATTTGTACAACCTACTTGAACATATGAAAATTGTGCTTCGAATCACAATCTTACATATGCCAATTAAGCAAACTATTCTTAAGTATCTCTTATTTCCATATTTACCACCATAATTGTTTCTTTTTTTAAAAAAAAAAATCTATATGAAATGAAGCAGCAACAAGAAAAGGGAAGAAAAACTTCGTTTTGACTGTAATAATGGTGAATTAGGATTGATCCTATTACTATAATGAAGCTGTTATAAACTTGAATAAAGCATACCATGTTGTTAGCTTCCAGAGAAAAGCTGGACAATGTCTTTCAAACATGGCAAAGAACAAAAATCCAAAAACTGCATTTAGTATCATTTCTCTTTGCTTTGGTTCAGGAAAATCAAAGAAGATCATGTTGAGCTGTCATCCAAAGTTGTAAATTGTCTGAGTGCTGTTCTGACACGAAGCTGAACCAAATAAAAAGAACTAGATATCATTTAGCACAAATAAAAACAACTACAGAAGAAATCCAAATAGGGGTGTGGAATTAATGACCTTGACATCCAGGCAGGTATCATTCACCATTTTCTTTATTTGAGAAACTATGCCAGCATCACATAGTTTTACGATCCTACCTACCCGGACTTGACGAACATGTGAGATTCACTACAGCCCAGATAGTAGCAGTACGCAATCGGCTGTCATTACTCTGCAAAAAGTTAATTATATAAGACTGGGTCCTATTCTCCGCACATGGAAGGAGTTGGTTCATTACTGCTTCCTTATGATGCTCTTTCCCAGAAGCCACATTGCTGAACACATACATTCTCTGCATGATGAAGATTTTAGGTACATAATTTAGGTAAAACATTTGAAAAATCCACCCCCTCCCACCCCATTTTATCTCATATGTCTCTGCACAAGACTACTGTTACACATGCCCTTTAAACTCTGCAGATTGTGTATTTTGACCCAATTGACAAACCATTGTTTGATTAATGACTTGCCCAATTTCATTTACCTGGTTTTCTAATTATCCAATTAGAAAATCCTTGCAATACAACATCAGAATCCATACCCACTTTCCAACTGAATTATAGCACTTATCTTCATGAAATCATGTATCATCTACACTTTTATACCATACATAAAGTTCCAATAAATAACTACCTATATACTTTACCACGTAGTACAAAACATATGATCCTTCTCTAAATATATAAGCAAATAGGATAAAACATATGATTTCACAAATTGAAGTACTTGCATTTACTGTGTAGTTACGTTTTTGTTATGTGTATAACGTATCAATACATTCATCCATAAAGAATACACAATGTAAACTCAAAGTTAACAGAGGATACCTTACCATGAACAAAAAACAAATAAATACAGAGAGATTTTCTGAGGCAAAGTTTCAAATTTCAAATCTTCTATTTGAATCTTAAATTTTAAATTTTTTTCGACAGTTTCACATAACAATTTAACGACTTCTTTAGAAATTAAAAAAAAAAAAAATGGAGATCAACAATCATTATTTGTAAAGAATATAATTTCTCTTTCAAAACTGTCAAAATTCAAGCATGCAAGTCAAGTAGCATAGTTGCAGAGTTACATCTTTTTTTGAATAAATGACCACCATATCTTGACAGAGTTATATTACAGGAAATGCCATTCTAGAATTTTATGTGTGTTATAATTGGCCAAATTTTTGAGCCCTGAAAAAATAAGGCAGTCTTGAGGTAAAAAAATGAACTTCAAGTTAGAGGGACTGTAAAATATAACTGCTCCACAAATATGTCATTGTTCTACCAGCACACACATGAAATATACTCTTTGCAATCTATAAAGACACACCTCATAGAACTTCTCACTTTTTTATACAAGGTATCTTATCAGCACAATGCAATCAGAAATGATTTCTCAGACTTCCTACCAAGAAAAAACGTCTAACCTGTATCCCAATTTCAGCTTTAGATGCACTCCATAATTGTCCCACAACAGCATCAAATATAACACCATCTTCAGCAAACATATAATCAACAGAACTTATACATCCATCTACGAGATTGCAAACGAGGGCCAAAGCTTGCTCTTGGACAAATGGTTCAGGGTCTGCATGGTAAAAGCAATACCACAGTGATTTTCATTTAAAAGTGCAGTATCACCATAGATAAAAGGAATGACGGCCACAAGTAAAATATTATCATTACCACAGATAAGACTTGCTAGTAAGGATGCAGTGAACTCTAAAAATAACCCTTCTTTACACTTGTTTTCTGGGAACATCAAATTCCTCAAAGCCCACAAAGCATTAAACCTGATAGTTGCATCCATTGATTTCAATAACTGAACAAGCTGTTTCACACCTCCACAAAGTATAAACATTGACCGACGAGTCGTAAAATCAACCACTATGTTGCTAATAACACCAAGAGCTGCGACCTGGTAAGCTTCTTTAAAACCCCTGCATCAAACAGTAACTTCTGCTCTGCACTTGTATTACATGAATGAAAAATAATACATGCACCAAGCCCACTAACATTTTCATTCTCATTATTCAGTAAAGAAAGAAGAAAATTCATGTTTTTCTCAAGAAGGAAATCATACCTTGGAGCCAATTTTGATTGATAAATCATCTTAAGGGATCAAGTGCCTGCATCCACCACCTGAAGAACCAAAAAAGCCATATAGGATTCACTTATATATATAAGGCACCCAAAAGTGGTCAGTTCTGTGATTAGTCTATGCAGAAGCATGAGTAAAACAAAAGAGATCAGCAATGTTACCTAAAGGCAGTTTGTTCCAGATTTTGGTATGGGAAAAAGGTACAGACCTTTGCCACATACATGACATGATAGGGTAGGCTTGGTTTGTTCACTGTTTAGAGTGCATAACCACTTACTCTTTGGTATGACACGTGTGCATGCATGTGTGTGATTTTACCATATTCTTGTAATTTGTTTTTTTAAATTTGACCTATTACATAATACAAGCATTGCCTTACATATCAAAATGGAAAGTAAATTTCAATACATTAGATAAAATTTGAGGAACGTGTTAAACAAGAATCTAGGTTGGCATTTTGGAACTGTCTCATCTCCACTATTACCAACATAGGGGTTGGATTCTAGAGGATTCTTTTTTTTTTTTTTTTTTTTTTTCCATTTTTTGTTTAAGGTATAACTTTCACTTATATATGCTACAATCATAGACTTCAATTTGATGACTGATGAAAAAATTAGAGTAGAGAAAAGAAACTGTCCTCAACAAAATATGCAAACAAACATAACAGCCATAAAATAACAAAAAATTTTACATGGTTAACCAACCTAACTAAAATCATTAAGAAATTCAAAAAGTTTATGGATGTATCAAGAATATGGAAGTTTCCCATCCCAACCAGAAACATTTAAATAGAACAAAAAAAATGCAAAAACCAAAATTCTCTCATCAATTATGACACCTTAAAATAAAACTCTCAATAAGATTTGTGTCAGTATTGCCCATTTACTTCAACCATCAAGAATCACCCATTAACTCCAACAACATAATTGACAACAATCACTAGTAGCAAACACCAGAAACCACAAAAATCACCACAGGAACCGCACAAAGGTATCTCTGACATAATGCATACAAGGTAATAAAATCTGGGTACCTAATTTATTTTAATTTCTAGAATAAGAACACAAGTTTTTCACTTATACTAAATAGGTCCTCAATTGTTATTAAAATGACTGAAATACTCTTTCAACGTTGAGTTAAGTAACTCTCACATGATTCAATGTTCAATATTTCCGGGGTTATTTTGGTCATTTAGTAAGGGTAATACAAATGAAACATTTTGTCCTCATTTTAGTAAGTATAAAAATTCAGGGATCTAAAAATCATTATCTTATTGTTTATTTTACTTTTTAAATTATAAGTCCAATCATTTTCTTCCACTTTTTGACCATCATTAGACACACATTTGACCCGGGCCCGAACTCCGCTCCACCAAAGGCTCCGATTTTCCGGATCCCAATAATCCAGTGGTAGTCCCCACGCAATACGCGCCGGCCACACTATTTTTTCTACCGCTTCATCCGGTCACCAACCCCACTTTCACTCACCTACTCCTCTCTCTAATCGCACCGTTTCCTCCGGTCACCACTTCCCCCCGCAATCAAATTTTTAAATTCCCTCATTTCACTCCAATTTAAAAATAAATTCAACCCAATATTCTCACTCTCTATCTTCATTTATCGAATTTTGTTCTTCGATAAACAGAAAATCCGCTGTTCGTCGATCGTGCATTCGGTAATTTTACGGTTCCGTGCAGTTAGTTTACTGTTATTTTGTGAGTAAGTGTGTTAATGTATTTGTTAATTTATTGTTTTAGTTATAAATTTGTTTTGATTTATTGTTCGATTTCGTTATAATGAAATGTTTGTGACTATTCTTCATCTTGTTAATGGAATGTGACTGTTTGATGGAATTTTGGTGATTAGCTTCCCGGAAATAGAAATATGTTTATGATGTTATGTTCTGTTTGGTTGGTGAGAAAGCTTGGGAAAGCCAAAGAAATTAAAATTTTAATTTTTCTTGTTGCGAGGTTCGGTAACTTGAGGCATAATTTTCTCCTTTGGCTAGCCTGGTAAATTTGTTTCTTTTTTTTGGCCGGCTGTCGCAATATCTGCGAATCTGTAAAAGTTTTAATTTATTCATTTTTTTAATGTAATTAATGAGGTTTTCCCAGATCAGATTACGAATTTTTGTTTTCTTTTTTTAGCACGAATCTTTTGCAATATATATTTTTCCATGTTAGCGTATCTGATGATATGTGGAGAGAATTTTATTTCTTTCCCTTTTCAGATTTTGCAGCTATAAATACCTCTAAATTCTGATCTTCATTGTCCGCTGTTGGGCTCAGTCATTCAACATTCCATTTCATTGCTTTTCTGCAAATTCTTGGTGAGTTTTCAATTGGATAGGTTTTTTTATTAATTATCTTTTCAGTGGAGAATTGATGCTAAGGAATCATTACTGTAAGGAGATTTGTTCTGCATATGCATTTTATGTGTTTGTGCTTGTGGATTTGTAGTTGACTAATTGTGGGATTTGTTCTCTTCAGATTGTTCTTTTGAAATCTATTAAACATGTGTGGAGGTTCAGAGACGTTGAGTTGTGAGACTTCGGCTTCATCAGCTTCCCTGCAAAACAAGTTGTCTGTAGATGGAAATATGAGTAATTCTACTGAAACTGTGAAGACCGAACATTCTTTCTTGCCTTTGCTGGAACTTGCAGCTGATAATGATGTTGAGGGTTTTAAACAATCGATCTGTGATGTATCTGCTACTTGTGCGGTGGGACTTTGGTATTGTCTCCAACACTTGTCGAAAAAGATAGTTCTTCAGTGTAGAACTCCATTAATGGTTGCTGCTGAGTATGGAAGTGTTGATGTTGTGAAACTGATTTTGTCTTCAACCAAGGCTGATGTAAATCTCACTTGTGGTATGGATAAGCGCACTGCTCTGCACTGTGCTGCTTCTGGTGGGTCTGTTGATGCTGTTGTTGTTGTTAAGTTGCTTTTACTTGCTGGCGCCAATCCTAATGTCACTGATGCCAATGGGCATCGCCCGTTTGATGTTATTGTTATCCATCTGGACGTTCCTCATTTAAGGGCTGCCCTTGAAGAGCTTTTGAAGAATGATGGTTCTGTTAATTTAGATGATTTGCAGGTTTCAAGTGCTGGTTTGAGATCCAGCTCATTTCTTTCATCGTCCTCAGATGATTGTTCTTTATCTTCTGTGACTTACAAGTCCAATGATGTACATGCTTCTTCTGTACCGGAGAAGAAAGAATACCCTATTGATCCATCTCTTCCAGACATCCAGAACAGCATGTATGCATCTGATGAGTTTCGCATGTTTTCTTTTAAAATCTGTCCCTGTTCTCGAGCTTATTCCCATGATTGGACCGAGTGTCCTTTTACTCATCCTGGTGAGAATGCAAGAAGAAGAGACCCCAGAAAGTTCCACTATAGTTGTGTCCCATGCCCAGATCATCGTAAAGGGGCATGCAGCCGTGGAGATATGTGTGAATATGCTCATGGAATTTTTGAGTCCTGGCTACACCCTGCACAGTACAAGACTAAACTCTGCAAAGATGGCACAAGTTGTATGCGTCGGGTGTGCTTCTTTGCTCACACATCTGATGAGCTGCGACCCCTTTATGCATGTGATGGATCTGGGGTGCCATCTCCACGATTAGCTACGGCCATGAACCTGTTGCCTGGCTCCCCATCATCTGCTACTGCCATGTCACCTTTTCCATTTACTCCACCCATGTCTCCCAGGAATGATATCTTACACTCATCCATGGCTTGGCCTCAACAAAGCATCCCAACTTTGCATCTACCAGTCAGTAAAATTCAAGCAAGTCGATTGAGATCTTCTCTTAATGCAAGAGACATTCCAGCTGAGGATCTCAAAATATTGCATGATTTTGAAATGGATCAACATCAGCTCATTAATGACTTATCTTTTCTCTCCCTGACTCAGTTTGGTTCTTCCTCTGCAAATCTTTCTGCTCATTCTAACACTCTTACCCCAAAACTTGATCAGCTTTCCTATGCTGAGATCTTGTCTCCTCGATGCACCGACCATTTTGCTGCTTCCACTGTTTTGTCTCCTTCACATAAATCAGTAGTTCTTAATCAACTCCAGGTGCAACAAAACATGTCTCCAATCAAGAGTGTTGATCATTCTCTTCAGCAGGCATTGTTCGGTATTTCTTCTCCCGTTAGAATGTCTCCTCGGAAGGTGGAGCCTATATCCCCTATGAGCTCTCGCCTATCCAGTCTTGATCAACATGAGAAGCTTCTGCAACAGTTCGGCAGCCTCTCTTGTGATCTTAAATCTAACAGTGCTATTGGTTCCACGGCTAATTGTTGGTCAAAACTGGACTCCCCAAGCAGGAAAGTAGATTGGTCTGTTCAGGTAGATGAACTGAACCACCTACGCAAATCAATTTCTTTGGGGCACAATGGGGAGGGGCCTGATGTTTCCCCAGTTCAATCACTTGTGAGGGAAACTCCCTCAAAGATGAAAGAAACAACAGTAGTTCCACCTTCGAGAATGTCACTGTCTGCTGAGGGTTCTAATTTAAACTCCCAGAGTGAATCTGGTGATTATTTGGGAGCATGGCTTGAGCAATTGCAGCTCGATCAAATTGTTGCTTAGCAAATTGGACCATTTTTACAGAGGCTTGAGATAGTTAAAACTGATTTATTAAGTTATTATTCATTTATTTGGTGATACGGCAGTTAAGAAGAGAAATGTAACAATACAAAGCCGAGGAAGCATGAAGTTCAGAGAAAAAGTTCCCCATTTATTTATTTATTCATTTATTTTCAGTACAAAACAAGTCAGAAAGGAATAGCAATCTCAGTCTGGATTAGCAAAAGGAAAACCAAGGATTGGTGGTTTTCTTGCCACACTTCTCATGGTCTAGGTCTATTTTTTTTTTTAATTCCATGAAACATATAATTCTTGATTGATTGAGATGAGGTTTGCTGTTCCCTTTTCCATTATTGAAAGTAATTGTTAAGCGGTGTGAAGATGAATATATATTTTTATTATTATTCAATAATAGTCTTTCAATATCTCAATTTTTTTCCTACATCTTACTTTGCTTTCTCTCTTTTCATATAACATGCTTGTTTCTCTCTACTTGTTTTATTTATAATGCCTTGAAATCTGTGATGAGGGGGATCCCAATATGTTTGGTATGGTGGAAAGTTTCTTTTGATTCTCTCAATATCTTTTTTGAGAAGATCAGAATACGGTGGATGAATGGTAATGGGGAATTTCTTATCTTAAAGAAATTGAGATGTGATGTGGAACCTACTTTGTGCATTATAATAGGTGCTTTAAGGTATCATGTACTTAGTCTAGATATGATGTGATAATGATGCCAACCCACTAATCTCTCAAGTTGTTTCTTTATTGTAGCGGGGAATTCTTTAATTTTTGGTGTCATATGTGGGCCAAATTCCTCCATTCTTCTTATAAAAAATGCCGAGAATTAAAAAATAAATTAAGTTAATATTGATAATATAATAAAAATATTTAATTAATAAAAAAATTATTTTTGTTGATAAAAATTTTTAAAAAATAAAATAATTTTTATTATTTAATTTTTATATTTTTTTATTTAAATAAAATTTATCTTAATTTTTTAAAATATTTATTAATAAGAGTAATAGTTTTTCTTTATTAATTAAATAATTTTATTTTATTTTTATGCATTGTAATTAATATAATAGGATAATTGGATCTAACACTCACTCTAATACCATTTTCTAGGTGAAAACCAAAAATTCATCCCCATTCACAGTTCTTTTGTGCCTGCCAGTGTACAAGTTGTTTTAACTCCTGAGTTCATGGCTGACCTGACTCTTCTTCTTCCCTTTGTCCTGGGCCGATTCTCATTGTTCCTCCCAAGCTCGTATAAACTTCATTCTTGCTTTGTTTTCCTTCATTTGAAATTGACCCAATGAATATCAAGAAATTGTTCAACATTATTCATCCAGCCTCAGCGATTCTCCCTTGCATAAGCAGGGACCAGTTAATTAACCAATGAAAATGGAACTCTCTGTAGTTAGAATTCAGAGTTCTTTGGCAATCTAAGTGAGCTGGTTGGAGGAGAAGATTTCTTTTATTCAAATACTGCAATAACAGGCCATGCACACCCTTCTCATTTACATTCAGTCTCTATATATATATTAAGGTAAACACAATTTAGGGAATGACTCAGAAATCAACAAAACATCAACATTAAAGAATGGAAAGTGACTCTTTAACAGGGTATGACAACCAACTACTAAGATGAACAACTCCCATCAAGAAAAACCTTGGAAGCAGGTTCTGAGCTTCAGAAATTTTTCTGGAGCAGATGGACTTGGATCTTTGGAGGCCCACAGGACAGGCCCATCAGCTTGTATGGTTTTCAACTTCTGTGAGGGTTATGATCAGTCTAAACTTGAAAACAAGCTTTCACAACACGGCTGAACAGCTCCTGATTTTACTTAATCCTCTTCATAGTGCAATAGATAAACTGAAATTGGGAACACATCCGGCTTCTTTGATAGAGGATAAAAATCAACTCAAATTTTCATGTATTTTGTTAGACATAGGGTGTGATCTACTTCCTGCAGTTAAAGAGTAATCCATGAGTCTTTTGTAGACCGTTCTCCCTGAGATAAGTTCATATTTTTCTGACTTGTTTTATGCCGGCATGGATTCCACCGGCAGTGGGCAGAGCTCACCACACTGATGCATCTGGTTTGATAGGCATTGATTTGATGAACTCGTGAGCTTCATTTAAGCAACCTCCCCGACCAAGCGAATCAACCACTCAACCATGGTGAGCAAGCTTAGGGGTGATGTTGAATCCTGAACCATGGATTAGAAAATTTGTAATCCCTTCTCTGTCAAACCAGAATCACTGCAAGCAGATGAGAGAGATACGAGAGTTACTCCATTTGATTGAAAATCATCTTCTAACATTTTCAAGAAGTCACAAATAGCATCATATTCACGGCCGTGTATACGGTAGCCAGTGATGACAGCATTCCATGAATAGATATTTCTCCCTGGGTAAGCCAGTTGCCAGATCATAGTGTTATACGAGAATACATCTATAGTACCATCTCACTGAAAATTTTCTTGACCGATTCACGAAAATTACTCTCAGAATACATGCTTAGCAAGGTGTTTCCAAATGAACTGTCCGGCACCATCCCGTTCTTGATTGCAAATGCATGCAAGCTCTTACCCTCTGTCAAGCAATCAGCCCATTTTTCACATAAATCCAGCATGATTGCAATAGTTCTTTCATCTTCTCTGATGCCGCCTTCTCTCATTTTAACGAACAAACTAGTTGCTTCCTCAATACACGTAGTTGATGTATGCGGATATCACAGAATTCCACAAAGCAACATCATGGAAGAAGATGGTAAGGAATGCTTCATGTCCCAGCTCCAAATTTCCAGTCTCACTATACATATTAAGCAATGCATTTACCATGAACAAATCATTGCAATGCCAGAAAACTTCATAGCCATTGCATGAATTTGCATGCCCAATTTAAGACATCCAAATTCTGCACAGGCCTGAATAATAACCAATACTCTAACGAGATCAAACTCAACGCCATACATACCATAACCATCTTTTCAGGAACCTTCAAAGCATTATAGCAACCTTCGTCCTCAAAATACCCATTAATCATGGCATTCCGGCATACAAAATTGTTCGCAACCATCAAATCAAAACAAGACGTGAAACAACATTCGCGTCATAACCCAAATAAAACCCGATCAAAGCTGTGCGCCCATGGGGATCAGATTCCAAAAGTTCATTCCTGAAACAAAAACCATGTATCACCTTCCCTAACCTCAAATCTAATACTCCCTCGCACGCCAAAAGCAACGATACCACAGTGCGTGAATTAGGTCTTAAACCTTCCTTTTGGATCTGAATAACCAACGAAATCTCTTCCACACAATAACCACACCCCACGTACTCATTCACCATCCCATTCCAAAAAACCAAATCTCTCGTACACATCTCATCAATCACTTTGCACGCATAGTCAAGACACCCGCATTTTCCATAAAAATCAACAAGGGCAGTCCCAACTCGAACATCTTTGATCAAACTCGTTATCTCGGATCTGACCATGCAATCTCTTTCCTCTCTCCACTGCTTTTAGCCGTGTACACGCTTTGGTGATAAGAGGCAAAGTGGTGGCATCTGGCACTGCGTCCAGAGATTCCGTCTGGGTGTATGCAGACATAATAGCATGCTCATTTTTGAGCTGGGCCTTCTCGTTTGATGATTGCATTCAGAGCCAAAGCCGCTGTCAAAAGTTAGTTAGCATTTGGCGGGATTGAAATTGACATTTTCTTTTTCATTTTCGTTCGAAGCTGTTAGTTGGGCCGGGCCTGGTAAGCCCATGTCCATAAGATTTTTCTTTTTATTGTTTTACTTTTCATTATTAATGGAATATTAACAGATAGATCCCACTTTTTATTAAAATAACAAGCATGAATTCAATTTTATATTGTTTGACAAATAAGTCCCCATAAGTATCATACATCGTTTATCGGTAGAAAACCTTTTTGGTAACGAAAGAACAGCTAAAGTCAGGATTTATTAGTTATAAACAATGAAAGTGTGTCTTTGTTTATAATTTATTTAAAATCAGGGGGACTATCCATTGTTCGCAAATTGAGCAGAAATTCCTTGTGGACAAATTTTAAGATTAGCATTTACTAAAGATGTCATCTCAAGGTATTATCTTATAGTGTGTGATTGAAAAAGATTACAAGAACTGTTTGAGATATAAAAATTATTCGAAGTACTTTTGGAGTAAGTAGTATTTCATAAGTACTTTCTAGGAAAGTGCTTTTTTCTTAAGATAAAAGAAGTTCTAACCAGGCAGCTTGAGATGGAAAGAATACAAACTGCCATAATGTTATATAGGAGAGTTTTTTTCTTTTCCCCTTTATGTGTAGGCTTACAGAAATTGCCTTTATATTTTCTGTACATGGGAGGGAAAATAAACTTGA
Source organism: Khaya senegalensis (assembly GCA_032402905.1). Classification (NCBI taxonomy): domain Eukaryota; kingdom Viridiplantae; phylum Streptophyta; class Magnoliopsida; order Sapindales; family Meliaceae; genus Khaya; species Khaya senegalensis. The sequence continues at coordinate 1,107,077 of CP135552.1, read as the reverse complement.
GGCAAACAAAGCCTAAACCAGGGAAAGAATTTTTCTGTATGTTGCCTAGACTGCTTCCATGAAAAGAAAACTGTGGAAACAGTTAAGTTGCAGCTTCAGATAAACTTGCTGCTGCCAAGTTGAAAGATGAAATCATAAACAAGAATTCATTTCATTTTCTGAGAAATTCCCAAGGCCCAGTTCCTGTCCCTATCCTGAAAATGCAAGAAAAGAATGTGAGAATTTCTGCTCCCAGATTATATTTCTTCTTTTTTTTTTTTTTTTTTGTCTGATGCAATAACTGATTTGCTGAAAGCTTCAAGAATGCATTTGATGAACTTGTAGGAATGTCTTGGATGAAAATTACCTCCAAAAGCCGGCAAAAGCTCGGAGACTCATGTAAATTATGAGACCGACCCAAAGTCCGATGAATCCTTTGCTGGAGGAGAGACCCAACAAACACAGAATGCTGAACATAGCCACCAAAACCTGATGAAGGTAATATGTCGAAGTTAAAATTTTGTCCAAATGGAGAATTTATGTGATGATCAACATTATGTTTCAATTGGTAGCAAAAAAGCAAGCTGAAAGACAGAAAAGCATTGAATAGAAAGGAACTAGAAACTTGCCAGGGAGCATGCAGCATATGCATAATCAGATGCCCCGAAGTTGATACCATCGAAAACGAATGCCAAGGAATTTAAGGGTTGAGAACCTGCGACGAACTGAGATGAAAGAGAAGTAATGTTTATACTTGGTTGTAAGTGTAAGAATAGTAATATTATTTAACTTGTTTTTAGAAAAAAGGAGTACCGGAATTCCTATACTGATGAGGTGGAGAACATCGGCATCTCTAGTGAATAATTTTGCCCCAGAACTCAGTGCTAATCCAAGTATGGCTGCAAGCATTAATCCTAGAACTAATCCTAACTGCAGGATACAATTTGAAAAGTTATTTGAGAAAATGAGGTGATATCAGAAGCCTTTTGATCTTTGTGAAACATAATGCCATTACCTGCAATACTCGAGCCGCGCCTGCTGTTGCTCTTTCATAGTCCTTTCTGGCAAATGAACTGGCAAGTATTGCCTGAAAGGGAAAAAATGAAATGAACTTTAGCATATAATACTTGAATCAATTGAAACATGATTATATATTGCATCTAACGGGCTAAGAAAATGAGAGAAACACAACCAAGAATACTTGAAAACAGCTCTAACCTGACCAGCAACTGCCAAACCATCAGCCAGAAGAGATGTTGCCAGCCAAACCTGCAAGCAGACCTGAAATGCAGCCATCACTGTTGGACCCTGTCTTGCTGCTAATGATGCAGACAGGGTGACGCAGAATGTGACGGCCATTACCCTTATAAGCAACAGAAAACCTAGAAATCAAGCACAAAATGAGAAAGGATTTGCAAGAAATTTTGACTAAAAGGCACAAACAACCATCAATCAGTATATACAAAATATAGTAAAACTTGTTTTGCCAAGATTAGCTGGTAAAATCTCATCATTGCACAAGAGGACCGATTTCTTTTTCTAGTAACATTCCAACATGTTATGGCAAGATAGTGTAATTACCATTCTTAAGAAACCGGCTAAATTGGAGATGTTTGAGAGAAGGAGGAATGAGATCAACTTGCTGTATTAAACTCCACAAAAGTATAACGGCAATCAGATACCTGTAATGGCCATATAAGTGTGTAAATCAAGACACGGTAGGATACATAGTCACAATAGAAATGTCGATATTCTGCAAAATGTGGATGTGTAACTTACTGAGATATAATATGAGCAATGGCTGCACCACTGACACCAAGCCGGAAAACAAAGATAAATATTGGATCTAAAATTATGTTTGTTAAATCTCCTGCCACTGGCATAGTGTACATAAGAAAGTAAATTACTATGAGGTCAAATGAAAAATTCCATTTATTGGTTGAAAAGATTTAAAGTCCTATAATGATACCGGTGGCGTATAGAGGAGTTTTTGTATCCTTCAATCCTCGGAATACCCCTTGCATGGCCAGTGATAAGAGAACTGCAGGGGCACCAAGCGACCGCAGTTTTAAGTATTGTTGTGCAGCGCTTAGCATAGGGGAATCCTGTACAAGGAAAATATTGTGCTTTTTTAGTCCGGATTAATAATAGATTGCAGCCTGTAGAAATAAATTTATAAAACGGCAGAACAGGTTGAAGAGAGTATACTTGTCCTAACAACTACTTACAGAACCGATTCCCATGAAGCTTAATAGAGGTTTTGATAGAGCTATAAGCAGTACAGCTTGGACGAGGCCAAGGATGCTGCCAATAACCAAAGCTGATGAGGCTGATGGAATATGCCTTCTTTGATGTTCAGATTTTGTGACATTAAAGTTACCAGCAAGTGGTTTTGACTCTTCTGCAGCAGCATTAGAATCTGATTGCGTAGAACAAATGGGAACATAAATATTTATACATGAGAAAAAAATATATAGATTTCGCAAATCATTAAAAGGATAAATATATACCATTTTTTGGTATCAACTCCTTATCTTCACTGTTACTGAAACCTGTTTCCAAGTACTCGGATTCTTCTCCTTCAGGGGCCGCTCTTCTGATAGTGTCTTCCTCGGCAACAAAAGAGGTAGTAATACTTACTAGTGGGAATATTGTAATCCTCGATACTTGATTGAATAGAGCAATAGAAACTCCAACGGCAGCAAGTTCTACTGCACCTGATGGATTAAGAAAAACCAGGTCATATTAATTGCTAGATATTGAGAAACAAATGTCAGCCAGGGTCAAGGTGGAGCATTGAAAGCCTGCATTGGCCTCATATATGAGCTATGATCATATCAATTGAACTTTTGAAAAGGACTCCATTAACTTAACCGAGTACTCAAGCAAATTAGGCAAACGTGCAGAATAACAAGGCAGAACGCATGAAGTTTCGCAGCAGAGAAAAGGAAGTACCTATTTGGCCTATAAAAGCCGTGTCAACCAAAGAAGCGATTGGATCTGCTGTCAGAGCTAGTGATGCCGGCAGTGCGATCTGTGCTATTTCTTTACCAAGTTCATCCAACTTCAAAGCATGTCTGCTCATAAAATTGCAAAAAACTTCAGCATTAGAACCTACAAGATCTCTGAAGACAAAGAACATCAAGTAAATTTTTTAAAATCAAATCAAATCAAATCAACAATTGTTCTCTGAAAGCTCAATGAAATGAGCAACAATTAAACATCGATGACCATCGTTACCGTACGAAAAAAACTAAACAAAAAAAGGCTTGCACTTGGTTTTAGAGTTAAAGTTGATACCTGGCATCCCTGAACAAAATGCAGATTGGAGGGCTCTTCTTTCCTCCAGAGGAGTATGTATCAAATTCTTCTGCCATCTCTTGGAAAAGAGAGGACAAATTTTCCTACTTGTATACAGGAAACAGAGGTAATTAAGCCAGTGAAGCCAGAATGTAACTGTAAATTTTAACAAATGGATCAGCTCTGCAAGATTTTCCATGATCAAAACAATACAAACTGCTTGAAAACTAAAAAGGAAAATTAGCAGTACCCGTCGAGAAAAATTGCTGAATTCAAAGTACAGAGAAAATTTTGTACCTCTGACGTTCAATTTAAGCTCCAGGAAGTTTCCTTCAGAAAAACAATACCAGACCTTCCAGCTTTCAAACCTCAAGACAAGAATTTCAATTTCATGTTCAGAGGAACAGACAACTTTGAATTTTCCAAGAAAGCCAGAAAAAATTTTGAGCAGGAAGTTGGAAAGAAATTTCAGCTCTGAAACCTCAACGCTCTTCAAAGCAAGAAATCACCTAACTCAATGTCAGGAAGAAAAATTCTATCACCACCCACTATTATGAACAAGAATTTCAAGCATAATAAACCAATACTACAGAGCGAAACAACTATTGGCTTTGAAACTTTGTAATAACTTTCAAATAATCAAAACCAGACACACCAAACTCAATAATTCCCCAGGAAGAAAATTAACAGGTCTGTCACTTTCAATTGGAAAATCTATCACAATAATAGTTGAAACAGGCAAAATCACAAGACAGAATCTGAGTCATTTTGGTGATGTTTTCCTGGGAAAAGTTTCTTGGCCACAAGGTGGGCCTGGTTCTTTATTTTATCATTGAACTTGACTGTGAAAAGCATATTACATGTCTCAATACAATTTTCCAGAAAAAAAAAAAAAATCCTTTTTGAATAAAATTCCATAACAGTCTGTCATTGCAAGCATATCATATCATGAATGGCTGCCATCTGTGTAGTTTCATGCAGAAAGTCCAAATGTCCATTAATGATGAAATACTATAAAGTAACCTTGAAAAAAGAAACCCAGATATCAATGCACACAATCCAGCCACGGAGATTCATCATCAATGGAACCAATGCAAAAATCAGTTTAAATATTTTGAAAAGAATAAACGTTCAATAGTTTAGAAACAAAATAAACCAACCATATGTTGTTCTATGTATGAATTAATCCCAAGCAGGTTTTCTGGTTCATGGGAATGAAACCTTGAAACCTGCATGGAAAATGGAATAAAGCACTCTGTCAAAGAAGAAGAGCCTTATTCTTTTTATTTTTATTTTAAAGATTCTTTTTTTTTTTCAATCAGATAATTCACGTAAATGAACTGAAATCGAGAACAGCATGTTCTCCCACCAAAATTTCAGAAAACAGCATTCTCCATTTGAGGTTGGGATTGATCGTTCTATTCTTAGCATGTCATCTGAATTCTTCTCCCTATCTTCTTCTTCTTTGTTACTTCAACGGTCTTTCTCCTATTAATGGTTATTTCTATTCGGAAAATAACATCCCAATTCCTGCAATTTTAATGTCTTCTTGAATAAGGATATAAGTTATCCACTCGTATCAAATAGGTCCCTAATTTATCTTACAATAATTAAATTATTTTTTTAATATTTTAATTTTATTATTTTAATACAAATTTAATTAAAATACATTGAATATAAAATAAATTTAATTTTTTTTTTAATTTTTATGTTAATCATTTTAATCTCTACAACTTTATTTTAAATATTTTATGTTATATATTTTAAACTTTAAGTTAAATATTTTAATTTTTATGTTTCATATTTTATATTATTTATTTTAAATTTATATTAATTATTTTAAATATTTAATACGAGAGGGTATCTTAATTTTTTTATTTATAAAATTGAGGATTTGTTTATTATAAATAATTTATATTTTTATTTATAAAACTATAATAATTTAGGGGTCGGTAAGTTAATAGCCATAGTTATATTTTTCTATGATAAAGATATTTAACATTAGGATTTGGATATAATATTTATCCTATATTAGCACCAACTAATACAATTTAATTACAATAGAGTACAATTTTTAATGCATCAAAAAATAATATTATAATTGTGATATATCATATTTCAAATGTAATATTTGATATAAAAAAAAGTATTATTATTATTAAATAGTTGTTATAAATAATAATTATTGTGACTAAAATTATTAGAGTGTGATGTCGAAAATTATAATAATAGTTTTTAATTAGTAAATTTAATAAATTATTTGGGTGGTACAAGAGCTCTTAATTCAAATCACTTCCTATGGGTAAATAAATTGTTTTGAAGAAATATAAAATTTCATAATTATAGTAAAAATTATAATTTTAATTATTTTATATTAAGAATATATATTATCAAATTATTTATATATTTAATTCTAAATTATCGATTGATAAATATTATATATTATATTATAATATATATTTATATCGATTCATTGAAATTTTACTATTTGTTTATGAGAAGAATCAAAGAAAATTCTTAGAATTCTTGTAATTTAATTTTTTTTTATAAAATATTACAAAAAATAAATTATAACTGCTTGCACCCAATACTCTTTGTTTGGATAATTCTTTAACATGATATTTAATTAATTTAAGTAGTGGAACATTTCCTTTTTTTTTTTTTTTTTTTTTTTTGAAGAACCTAAAAAGATCAAGATGACAAAGAAAAGAGCTTAAATATTATTTATACTTAATTAATGTAAATTTTTTTTTTGGAAGTACTTTTTCTTTTTATACTTGTGCCAACGTTATATAAGTTGGTCCAAGGCTGGGTGTCCCATCTCTAATCTACCACTGAAGAAGAAGAAATAGAATTCCAAAAATACAAACCATTTGGGGATCTATCCCTTAAACCCAAAAGGGCTTTAAACCAAAAGCACTTCCTATGAGTCATTCAGAATTGAGAGAATTCCAAAAATATCAACCATTTTGGCACCTAACCCCTAAACCCAGAAGGGCTTCAAAAGAAAAGCACTTCCAATGATTTGAAGGACCCACTTCTTAGTTAATTTCAAAATACCTAGTTTACATCCCACATGTCCTTAAATGTGATGGCCAACAAAAGTACTTTTGAAGAATCCTATTCGATTACTCCAGTTATCTTCCTACCCTCTACTCGGAATATTATAAGCATATATGCATATAAGATCAAAGTAAGTCCTGTTTCACTTTGCGATTATGCCATGATGTATTTAAAGCCTGTTGCGATCTATAGACTCTTAGAGTCATGAGATACAGCTAGAAATTCTTATTGATTTTTTTATTGAATCAACCGCGGACTAATTCTCTTAGGAAAGTATTGAATACACCCATCTCATTAGTTTGAGCTTCGTGTGACTCTTCTCAAGAGACATGTTAGATTTAGGACATCCCAATTTAATTGATTGAGATGATTTTATATTTTTAACGTATAAAATCAAAATTTTAATCAAATTACACGTCGCAATATACTAAACATTCTATTTTTTAAAAAAGTTTATATAAAAAATTAGTGATATAATTAAGAAGATATTTTAAATGTTATATTGATATCTTTGTATTTAAGAATCAACAAATTCAATTTCATATTATTCGCAAAATTAGGAATCTTCTTTTTCATCTCGAATTTTTTGAGAATTTCCTCAAGCACAAATTCTACTTTTACTTGGCTCAAAAATTCTTTCACAAAATAATCCATCTTTTTCTAATTTATTGGTTTTGTAATAGGAAAAGTAAAAGGTTTTTTCATTTCTCCAACTATCTCTCCATTATATAAGATATTATTAGCCCAAATACTTATTCTTCGAGGAGAATTGATCCAATTCAAAGTTATTGATGTTTATACTAATCAACTATAGAAGAAAAATTGGGATTCATTTTGATTAATCTTCCATTCTTAATAAGTATCTTGTGCTTGTATCAGATATTAGAAATTTTATGAATCAAATATTTATTATTTTCTTATTTATTATTTGTATATATTCTTTAAGTATAATACTATCCCGTTATAGGAAATAAATACATGCAAGAATGGAGGAATAAACAGACGTAGAAATTGAAAAATCTTTCGAAAGAGGGGGAGTAAACTAAACAGGAACAAGAGATATCCACTAAAGAAGATCCTTTCCTCTTCCCTTTTCTCGGAAGAAAGGAGAAACCAAACAAAATCAAAAAATCAGAAGAGATCTAAGTGAATACAAAGAGAAAATAAACATGAATTCTATTTTCACTTTTAAGAGACATGCAGTAAAAATAGTCCAGTTCATGATTTTTCCATCAAGAAAAACAATTACCATCTCCTTGGCTAAAATGATAGTTTCTTTGTATGAGTTTTCTTAGAAAGAAATATAAAAAAAATGTCTATTCAGATAGGGTCGTAATTTCAAAGAAAGAAAATTAGAAAAGGAAACTTTAAAACATTCGATCAAGAGAGTATTCATAATAATTGATAATTTTGCCATGATCATATCCTGGATTCTACCCATGCAACCGAAATGAAAAACAAATAAGGTTCATGAGACATTCAAGCATCCATCTAATCACTAAGTCATTAATTGTAAGGCTTTTGCCTGTGCCATGTCAAAATTTCAGGTACAAGTTTTACTTCCCGTTGTAATAAATAGACCTCGTATGTATACCTTACTCCGACCAAGGTCACCGCCAAAATAATTATTCCTAAGACAATCAATGACAAAAGTTACCAGCCAGGGGGAAACTAACCTGAAGGCCAACAATAATCAACCAGAAAAACACCAAATTTTTGAATCGGCAAACTTTTATTAACAGTCTCTTCACCACAATCCAATGGCTTTCCACCAAACCCCACCAACTCCGAGCCAGATAATGATATTGACTACAGAAATGAGAAATCCGTAACCCCACCATTTGGAAAGTGGCACGTAGTTTGCACCATAGAAGACAGGTGCTGACCCAATGCCATAGTGGGTAAGACCGCCCATGATATTGGAGAGGAAGGCAAGCACCACAGCCCCAAAGTATGGTGGACAGCCAAGAGCGCTAGCAACAGACAAGAAGGCTGTAAACATGGCACCAATGTGAGCAGCTCCACTTGCAAAGAAGTAGTGGGAGTAGAAATAGAGAAGAACCAGAATGCCAAAAGATAGCTGCCACGAGAGACCCAATCCACCAACAAACTGCAAAATGGTTGATTGATTGTCAGCAAAAACTCAATTCAATTCAATTCAACAAATCCTCAATTCGTAAGTAGTTGGGGTCTGTCAAAATGATGATGTTTTAGAATTTACTAATAGAGAATTGGAGGTAAATTATCTTTAAATATATTATTATCATCCAATTCTGTGACCTTTTACTGTTGTCCAAATTAATAAAAGAAATTCCAGAGGCAGCCTTGTTTAGGTGAACCAAAAACCATAACAGAAGGGATAAATACACCAAAGGCGACCATAATAAATTTGTGATATATATGCCTCAGACTGTAAATGAAGGCCCCATTTCAAGAAACTAAATGTTATGAAGAAACACATTCCCAGCCCCAAAAGTGTTATCTAAGGAAAGAGTAAAGATCCTCTGTTTCAGTCTTTGTAACCTAGAATGAATAGCAACATAGAGACCTGATTTGGAAAAGCAGTCATCTGCTTCTTCTGGGAGGAAAAAAAATATAAAATAAAAAGTATAGCATGATACTTAAGCAAGAGCGTAAACATTTCAGTTGCATGTTCAAAGTAATAGAAACAGGGGCTGGAGTAAAGATGCCAGAGCACCACAGATTAAAACGGAAAGAATTTATATTTACAGTTAGTACAAGAGTTCTTACAATCAACCAAAAACCATCAATGAACTATGCAATAAAAATTCAGCAGTTGTGCCATAATTGAGAAAATACATGCACAATGAGATTCTGTGTTCGAGGAAGAGAAGACTAACCTTAACTACAGTTTGGCTGAACCATGAGATAAGACCATATTTGTTGAGATACCCAGCCATAGCAATCAGAGCAGCAAACCACGTCAGTGTATCCCAAGCAACAGATTCAGCTAAACATTCCTTCCATGTCACCACCCCACTGATAAGGAGGATAGATAAACCAAGAATTGCAGCAGTAACAGCATCCACATTCAGTTTCCCACCGAAAACCCAGAGCCCCACCTGATATAATGAAAAACAAAGCATGAGAGGAAAAAAGTGAACTTGCTCCAATTGTAATGGATATTCTGCTCTAAAATTTCAGATTACTCTAATAACTCAGTATGTTTCCCTAAACACTTCTAAATCATTAGTTTCAGGCACTCTACTTTACGACTACAAAACATTACATTATAGTGCTATCCTTTTTTACAGCAAATGAATAACCCAACAACTAGCACCAGTTGTTTGATGACCCAAAAAAGAGAAAGCCGGGGATAGATTAAGCCTATACTAATTAAATTTTATCAACAAAGTTTCAAGATGGCCAATAAATGGATTACTATCTGCAAGAGCCTTTGAAACCAAAACAATTTACAAAAATGTGACTTTGTTTCATCATAGTTTTGTAGACCTAGTATCTGAAAATCCCATAAAATCCTATAGTAGAATGACTGAGAACTAAACTTAGTCCCCAATAGCTAGTTAGTTAACTCATTAAGTAATCAAGTCCCTAGACAAATATTGAATCATTAACATCTGAAACACCAAAAAATTAAATGAAGGATGGTAAAATTATACCGTAAGAAGTAGAGTGCCAGCCATAATCTTCTCATTTGTGCTCATTGGTCCCATTTTCTCCAACTTCTCCTGAGCCAATTTAGGCGCATCCGGGCTACTCTTCACGGTAGGCGGATAAATAACATACAACAGCAACGGCACTACAATCAACGATACCAAACCGGGCACAATTGCAGCCTTTGCCCAATCCATCCAGCCAATTGTCTTATTGATTGTATTAAGCGTCAAAGTTGCACTCAACGGATTCGCCGCCATCGCCGTCAAAAACATAGCCGACGAAATCACAGATGTTTGGAAACACGTCAACATTAACCAAGACCCAAGCTTGTGCTCCGTCCCGTCGCCGGTGTTACTACCGCACGCTATGCACAAGGACTTCACTAACGGTAAAAATATTCCTCCGGCTCGAGCGGAGACAGACGGAATCGCCGGAGCTAATAAGGCTTCGCTGAATACAAGACTGTAACCCAATCCAAGCGAGGAGCTTCCGAATAACCGGACGAACTGGTAAGCAATCCGATTACCTAGTCCGGTTTTGATGAATCCGCGAGCGAAGAAGAAGGCGAGAGCAATAAGCCAAGGGATCGGATCGCCGAAGGCGGAGAAAGCAGCTGCAAAAGTCAACGTTTTGGTGAGAACAGAGGCGCCGAGTCCCATGAGAGCCACGGCGCCGAGTGGAAGCGGTTGTGTGATGATTCCAACGATTGTGGCGAGGAAAATGGCGAGTAGTTGCCACGCGTTTTTGGAGACTCCGGACGGTACGGGAACGAACCAGAAGATTATCCCCGTAGCAATTGACGCGAGTAGCGGCTTCATTGCAGCTCCCTGCCATGGCTGTTGTTGTGGCGCTGGTGTAACTGTAGTCGCTGATGCTGAAGCCTTTACTGTAAGTTTCTTCGATCTTGAAGAAGAGGTTGATAACGATAATGGTGGAATTGATTTGACGAAGAATTCAGGGGTTTTCAAACTGAGACTTCCTGTTTTTGTCAACGAATTTGAAGTTAAAGAAACTGATCGAGTGGATGTAGATCTAGGTGAGTGTTTGAGAGAGCGTGATTTGAGAGAGTGAAACCCTAGCGAGCAAGATGACGAAGCGAGAGCCACAGACGCCATTGTTGAGCGGCTTCGAGCTCTGTAAACTCTCCCGATGAAGCATGAATTTTTTTTGCCTTATAATTATAAATGAAAACGAAAAGAGATCGTAACATCTAGGCCCCTAACTATTTATATTTTCACAATTAAGGAAACAGTTTTTCTATTTGTATCAAGTACGTCTCCAAGCCTAGTGAAATTACTAAAATGCCTCTGAGTATCGACTAACTGAAAAAATTATGTAGGGTAGTTTGGTCGGTTCAAAAGAGATTAGGGACTTTTTTGATATAAACAGAAAACCTACATCCTTATTTGTGAAAACATAAAAAACAGAGACCTGTATATATTATTACCCAAGAAATATTAGGTGTGTGATTGTGGACCGTTGGATTTATGATGAGCGGTGGAGATAGTGTTTGGAATATACAGTGGGTTTCTGAGACCACGAAGACCAAAACATTGTGAGTGTCGGTTTTGAAGTTGGAGGGTCCGTCTAAGGTCTTTCAGTTCACCGGCCAGGTTGGCATTTTTCGGCGCTAACGTGCGCCGGGTGGAAACAGATGGCATTGTCCACATGGCAGGTTGTTGGAAGTTTGTGTCTCACGGAAGCAAAGCTGGCTTTTTGGTGACGTGGACAATTTAAGATTTAAGCGGACCAATGAAAAATGACGTAAGTGATACGTGTCGCATTTTGAATGGGTGGAAGACTGACCGGAAAAGTATAAGATGCGAAGTAGGTGGCCCAGAAAGGTTGGGAAATCTGTGGCCTGGAGTAAGCGATGTATGAAATGACGGAAGTGCACCTCAATCCACGAGAGTGCATGAACGCCACAGAAGTGCACATGCAGAGTAGTTCGGTGGCAAGTTGGATTTTGCAGGCGGATCCAGCGGGAGTTTAAATCGTCGTTCAGATTTCGGGCCCACCTGATACTGTCGTCGAGGGCGAATTTTGCTTCTGCCTCTTTTCGAACACCAAGAGCCTAACAATTTCTTTGTGAAGACTATATGGAGTTGACCAAATTTCTTCCTATTTTAAAAAAATAAAAAAATATATTAAAATCACCTATAATACTAATTAAATTTATAATTAAACACATAAATAAATACTTATATTTTAATTTAATACCGTCACGCCGAATATTTAAATAATAATATTGAATGTATCATTAATGCTATAGTTGGTTATTCCTAATCCTAGGGAGAAGTAACAACACGAACAGTGTTAACTATCAGAATTCTCGCATGAAAAATAGTCTGAGAACTTTATAACTTTTGTTCTATTACAAAAGATAGCTCTATTCCAGAATGTCAAAGAATCAAGGAAAGAGTGTTATGGGGTGGTGCAATCCAAAATCAATCCATAATTGTGGTGATTTGAGATTGGGTTTCGTTTGTGTGCATTTTTAAGCCTAACATTTTGGCAGGTGCGGTTCGGCCCATTTACTATTGGATGTTTTAAGTCCCATTAGAGTCAAGCAATGTTGAGCTTGGCCTTGTCATTTATATGCTTTTTTAATATTTTTAATATTAAAATAAATAATTAATGTCGCTTTGGCCGAGTGGTTAAGGCGTGTGCCTGCTAAGTACATGGGGTTTCCCCGCGAGAGTTCGAATCTCTCAGGCGACGATCTAAATTTTAATTTTGTTTTGTCTTTTTACTGAAATACCCTCTATTTACGTTGTCGTTTTAGTGCACCCATGTTTTCCAACTTAGGAACAAATGGTAAAGTTATTTCAAGTAGTCTTTGTTGGCAAGACTCTTTTTTTTTTTTTTTTTAATTTAAATTCAAATTAAAATTTATGGGTTTCAATTAAATGGCTTCTTCTTTATTGGATTCTTTCCATAAAATTTGTTCCTTGTGTGCATGTTTCATGGCTTCCTTTCAAAGTTTTGGAAGAAATTAAATGTTAAGAAGGAAATGAAGTTTGAATCACTTGAGCAAATAAAATATTAATGGTTGATTAATCAAATGCAATTGTCAAACCTGTGGACTTCATTGATTGAAACTATTAAATTAAACTTGGCTAATGTTCAATATATGACTGAATATGTTATATTTTTTAATATAAAATTTAAAATATAAAGTATAAAATTTTAAATGATTAACATAAAATTTAAAACGTAGTATCAAAATTTAAAATATAAATATAAAATTTAATATAATTAATATAATAATTAAAAAAAATAAATATAAATATTTAAATTTTATCGATTTCATTAATTTTTTAAAAAAAAATTATGTTTGTTATTTAAAAAACTATACATGCTTTGGAGTTTTAATTTTCAATATTTGATCAATTGGCCTGTTATATGCTTCAACATGAAGCAACTTGTCATCTACACACAACACCAACCTCTACTTCAATTTGAAGATCATGAAAAGGAAAGAAAACAAATTAATTAATAAGTCTAAATTCAATTGGGATGAACTATTCCATTAATCCCTTCTTCTTTCTCTAATTATAATTGATATTTAAAATAGACATCGTAATATAACGAACTTGATTGATATATGAATTGTAAAAATATAAAATATTTAACATAAAATTTAAAATACAAACATAAAATATAAAATAATTAATATAAAAATTTTAAAAAATTAAATATAAATCATCTGAAATGAGTTTAAAATTAAAAAATATTAATATATATATGTTATTAACAATTTTTTTTTTTAATTTGACTTAAAGGATTTCATAGTAGGAGATTGACGAAAGTTTGGTAAAAGACAAAAATGAAGCTAAACGAAATAATCATGACATGAACTAGAGAGGATGAGGAACAAAGAAATAAACTATTAGGGATATTTGTGGTACGGTATCAAATTAGTTGAACGAAAGTAAAATTTTTAAGAAAAGTGGTGACTTAACTGAAATTTTCCATGAAGGAGAGAAATGAAAGGATGGTGGAGTCATAATTACTCTTGAGAATTAACCCACCATTAGGGTTAATAACTAACTAATAAACTATTGTTAATCATCCTTATTAGAATGAGAGCATTCTGACTAATCATTCCCCAAGAATCTTGAAGTGGACATCTCAACTAGAATATGATAAGAACCCCATTTCAAGAAACAATGATCTTTCACAAAATTATATATACTTTCTTCCCTTTACTTATAAAAAGTAGAAGGATAATTAATATGTAATAATATATGATTAATAAAGTAATATCTACATCAATTTATTAGTTATAAGAAGAAAAAGATAATTTGTAATAGAAAATTACTAATATATATCTAATATATCTTATATTTTTTTAATGTAATATTTAAAATATACAATGAATAATTTAAAATATTAATGTAAAATTTGAAATATAAAATTAAAAATTAAAATAATTAACGTAAAATTTAAAATAAATAATAAAAAATTTAAATAAATTAATATAAAAATAAAAAATTTGAATATAAATTACTTTCAATGCAATATAAAAAATTTCATTGTAATAATATATATGTTTAGTCTAAGGCTATACACATCTATAACAGTATGCTGCATACCAATTATTCTCTGAGAAAATAAAAATACATGTACAACAATGATTCACTTGGTCAAGAATCAATCCCTCCACACTTGACCATTATTCCAAGACTTCAATTTCTAACTCTCTCTAAGCTATATGAACATTCTTCCATGGCAGGAAATACGATATAATATTGAACATATTTGGGAGACCAACTTAATTACAAACCCAGAACCAAAAAAAAAAAAAAAAAAAATCTATAAGTTTTTAAAGATTTATTGCTCTAAAACATTTGGGTGTCTCTCTTTCTTCTTCTTCTTCTCTTTTGTTGTGCGTTGTAAGGAGTGTGACAAAGGTGTCTGGGTGTATGTGACCAATTTCTGACAGGGATGTTTTGAGAAAAATTTAGGGGTAGTTTCAAAGCAATTTTATGACCAACTTGAGTAGAAATCAAGCAAAGGAAATGAGGGCGCATTCATCAAATCCTCCAAGTCCCATGATTCCCCCAATTTTGTCTCTTCTCCTTGCCACAAATTATCAACCCCAGCAGCCATATTTTGATCTTCTTTATTGTTACAGTTAGAGTTTCTAAGATCGTATGAATTCTCATTCTTGACATTTTCTTCTATGCTTATACTCTCTAATGGAGGGACACCGAAATCCTCAACAAAATTCCCTTGTAACTCCCTGTATAAACCATCACCATTTTTAATCACTCCAGCTTGTGACATGCATGGAGTTGTAGTATTCATGTATCCATGGCCATTTGATGAACCCATCATGTTCATGTTCAAGCCATGCTCGAGCATCGGCAACGTGTCGATCATGTGGTTCAGAACCATGGCTTGCATGGATGATGACGATGATGATGTAGATGTGTCCATGTTATACATGGGCATGTTCATGCCATGTTGATGATGATCATGCATCATGAATCCCAATCCTGCTGCTGCTGCTGATGCTGCTGCCACGCTTTCTTTGGCTTGATCCGATGAAGAATCGCTAGCGTTTGGTGACGGAGTTGAGGATAAATTCTTCATCCTTTTCTTGATTGTGGAATTCCAAAAGTTCTTGATTTCATTGTCTGTACGGCCTGGCAATCGAGCCGCAATTTGAGACCACCTTTGGGAGAGAATTAAGAAAGTAAATGTATCAATAATTAAGAAAAGTCAGGTTCATGTAAAGCGTGATGAAAAAGTATTCAAAAAAAAATAAAATTCAAAGCATGTTTTGCATGGAATTAGAGATAAAATCACAGCAAGAAACAAGACGAAGGTGTGTTCAACTCTCAGGGCAGGCAGAAAACAAAGTGTCTGCTAATTACATTTTCATATCTTATGGTTGTATTCGATGCATGAATATTATTGAGTAGGAACTCATATGTAAATTAAATCATGAAAAGTAATCCTTCAACTTAAAGTTAAAGAGAAGTAATCATTGCACTTGACGGGTCTGTTAGGGTTTAATACTACTGTTTAGATCCTTATCTTTTACTTTAAATTTTTAGATTAAGTGGTAACTTAATTGAAAATTTTCACTTCGTTGAACAATGAAACTTAATGGTCAAAAATTTTTTTAAAAAAATGAAGAACATAGAGTTTTTTGAATAAGCAAGAAATTAAGAAGAAGAAGAAGAAACCTGTTGCCAAGAAGGTTATGTAAATGGATAATAAGCTCTTCTTCTTGTGGTGAAAAAGCTCCACGCTTGAGATCAGGCCTCAAATAATTGATCCAACGGAGTCGGCAACTCTTTCCACATCTCTGCAAACCAGCATTTCTAGCAACATCACTCCAGCAACCTTGTCCATTCTTAAGCATGTAGTTCATCAGCTTGTCGTCTTCCTCCGGCGACCACAAGCCCTTTCGAAGCCTGTTGTTGCTATTGCCGTTGTTACTGATTTTTCCAGTGTAGAGATCTGGCTTTCTCATTTTTTCTCTCTCCCAAACCCTTTGGATTCAATAGCTTGAAGGGTATTTTTTTTTCCTCCCAACTGGTGTGATGTTGATCAGTGAAGACTATATAGAATGAGTTAAGAGTGAGAGAAAGAGATAGAGAAATAAGAAGGCTTGATGAAACGGAAATGATGATCATGGTATGATGGTGATTGTTGTAGGGTTTGCTTAGAAATATAGGAAATAGGAAGAAATTGGTTGGCTAATGGGTCTTTCTAGGTAGAAAACGGTTTGGAGAGAGACATACAAGAGAGAGGCCATCTTGTCTTTGACTCCATGATCTTGGATTCTATTTCTTTTCTTTGTAATTTCTATTACATTTTTCTTCAATTACAAGGTATGGATGTATGTATCAATGGAGAGCAAGAATGAATAAAAGAAGAAATTGTATAGATGAAAGTTTGTTTAGTAACCAAGCCAAGACTTTTGCTTCCACATCACATAATCTCTCTTTTTATCTCTATAGCTAACCAGCAATATCTCTACAACTCTCTCTCTCTCTCCTTCTTATTGAACACACACGTGTATGTGAAGATAAGTACACGTGGCACAAACCCAATAAACCAAAATCATAATCAAGTTTCTTGATTGGGTGAATTGTTTAAAGAACTGACCACGTTTATGGTTTGATAGAAGAATGGGTTGGGATCGAAAAGTAGAAAAGACTCCACTTGGAGATAGAATTAAAAATTTAGGTGGATTATTATTACTATTATTATTATTATTATTATTATTATAGAATTGAAGTACATGAGAGAGATGGCAACAAGTACTTCCTTATAAATTTTATTTTTATTTTTATATTTTTTATCATTAAAATGTGTGTAACATGAACCATTACAAAATTTTAATTTGCTTCACATAGTTTAGTAACTTCAAAAAATATTTTGATATTTAATATTTATGTATTTATAAAATTTAAAATTTTACACAAATGTCTAAAGTGTGGATCTTATCAAATTTAATATTAAATTTTAATTCTATATACTTATTTTAAAAAATATTTTGAGGTTTAATATTCATATATCTATAAAATTTATAGTTCTATACGGAATGTTTAAAGTATGTCTCTATCAAACTTAATATTAAAGTAAAATGTGAAAAATAATACACTATTAATTTTAAATTTTATATATTAATTTTAAGTCAATTATTTCAATCGCTGTTTACTACTCAAGGAAAGGATGTTGAAGGGGATTAGAATTTCCGGTCTGTTTCTATTTAGCTTGTGTATATGAAACATCGAATGCCAAGTGTGTAGTATTTCAAATTAAGTTAATTAAATATAATAATTATTCGATACGAAGAATGAAAAGATTGTGATTTAAGGAAGTGGGGTTGTTCTTTTGCTTCGAATTCCAGTTAAAAAAAAAATACTTAAAATAGAAAGAAAGAAGTTAATGGTGCAACAGATTCAATTGACTTTTTCAATAGCATTGTTTAGAAGCAAGGAACAAACACAGTACAATTTCTTTCGTATTTTGGGTAACCAAACAGTAAAATATTTCCTCCTGGCTTTTTCTCATTTGAGAAAGTGAATTGAATACAAACATGGCATCAAATCAATGGCAGGACATAGGATTAATCTTCTAGAATGCAAAAATAATTTGATCATGACTGAAATCATTGGTCATATCTGCAGAAAAACAAAGGTAGTTTAAGTGGAGGAATGGGGGCAACTTCAGACAGATTTCAATTTTGCATTGGCAAATTATAAAAGCTGCATCATATACATATTGCATAATAGGTGGCCAGTCAATCAGAAAAAAATTGACCCACTCACCAAAAATAATTTGAATATAACTATTGAAATTTTTTATTTTTTTTAAAATATTATATTTTTTTAAAAAATAATAATGATACAATTATTTTATTCTATTATTTTAAAATATTAGTGACGGCAATAAACAGTAATATCATTACGTGACATCTATCATATTTGTAATTTTATTTGATAATTAATATCTAAATATGCTTTGTATCATTACCCTTTTCCATTGTTTTACTATATCTTCCCATTGGATGCCAAAAAGTTGAAAAGGCAAAGTCTAAAAAGTTCTAAAAATAGTGCTACAAAGGTAAAAAGAAATCAATCAAATTGATGAATTTTAAGTCCTCGTAGGGACCAAAAAATGTGAGAATGGGGAATGGGGAATGATATCAAACTAAGAAATCCCATACATCAAATAAGCACTTATTGAACCTTGTGGGATGTATCACTTTTGGATTTGTAATGTGTTGTCTAGGTCAAAATAAAAATCTTTCAAAATGAAAAAGACACAAAATTAATTAATGAAATTATAAAGTGTTTACATCATTTTGTTAATGAACATCATTTGAGATTGACTTCAACTAGTCTCATGAGTACAATAGTTAATTAATTTTCTCAAGAGAATGAATGGTGAGTGCAACCAACTTTTTGAGAGAAAGAAATCTCCCACCCAAGGGTTGAGACAAGCTCATTGAGCAACATTACTTAGTGGGCATCAATTATGTTGAGAAATATGCTACAAATTATGGCTTTATTTAGTGATGAAGTGTAAATGTGACATGATTGGAAATTCCGACATTCCTACTACATTTAACTTGTATTAAATATTATCTAAAATACTAAATTTGATAAATACTATTGTGATTCTTTTGATGATAATTAGAAATAGTTAACATAGACAACAATTAATTAAAATTATTAAAATTTCATTTAAAATTAAAGTCCCTAAATTTAAAATAAGTTGTGTGTTACTTTTATTTTTTAACCTAATATTAGATTAAATAGCTGTTACGTTTTAAAATTTTTTCTAAAATTTTTAAATTCAAGACCGCCCCTAGTTCTTCGTTTGCATCCTTTGCGATTGTAACCAGAAAATTTAACATAGGGAGAAAATGAAAGGAAAAAAGGCAGCAGCAGAAGAAGAAGATTGGAAGTAGAACAAGGTTTTTCAACTTTTCTGAATGCTTTCCCCTTACTGTTTTCTCGGCAGAGCTTTGTGTTTAGCAGCTGCAGCTACCTGTAAAGATTAAGCAAAGCTTTCCTTTCCTTTCGGTTTTATACATGAAATGAGATCACTGGCCCAACCATGCATACATGGAAACACTTCTACTTCACTAAACCATATTACTTCATAACTTGTAAATCAACGCAGATCTGGTGCAAAATGATATTGATTGATTTGCACAGACCAACGGTGATTTGTATCGAATTCATATTTTAAAGAATGCATACGTTCACACTCAAAAAACATACATATACATATATACATATATACACACACTACACACAAGCATGTGAGAAGTAATAGTTGTCACCAATAATTTTGTATATACAAATAAGGAGATTAAGATTACTTCCTCAGAGTAGCCATTGAAACGACAGTACTACTAGAAGAAGCATGGCATGCGATATCTATTTGTCTCATCCCAGCTTCTATTTTCAGCATATAATGAGTGATATTCTAGTATACAAGGAAAGAACAAAGTGACAACAGAGAAATGAAATTACATTTTGTTTTCTGCAGTACTGAAAACAGCCGCAACAGAAGCAGGATTTGAAGCTAGCTTTAAGGATTCAATAATTAGATGGTCTCTTATGGATAATCTGATGAGTGGTGAACTAGGTATCTGTCAAATCGTGGGCAAAATTCGTTGGGATATCAGACATCTTGAAACTTCAATTATGTATGCAACCAGTCAGCCATTAATTGAGTGATGAATTGGACCTTAATGGAACTGCCACTGATTAAAAAGCAAGATTCATTGCATCAAGAAATTAATAAAAAGCATATCATGACATTATTCAGAAGGATAATTATCTTTATTTTAATTTAATTTGGATACAGTTTCTTTCTTATCTTGATTTACATAGACTGTCAACATGCAAAAATAAATAATATTATTAATATATATTACATTTATGAAATAAATGTTACACATGTTTGTGTTCGATATTATTACGTCAATCGAAGAATCAAGTGCATATATATAATATTATTATTTTAGACAAGTTTATGAGTAAATTTAGTTTTTTTATTTAAGTGTTTGATCATAATATTAAAAAAAATTAATATATTTTTTTAATTTTTAAAAAAATTAGGTGAAGAATGTGAAAATTAGGTGAAGAATTTTATGGTCTTGGAGGTTTATTTTTGAGGAGCTAAGAATAACGAAAAAGATGGCCATAGAACGGCTTTTGGATAGAAAATTGCTGAATACAATCATTTATTTCCTTGATAAGTCAATTGTAATTATGGGGTCTTTAATAATTTAACATTGATGATAATGTAATTTATTGTCACATTTTTATTATGGAGTATTAAATTTTTTTTTTCTTTTTTCTTTTTTTTTTTTTTTTTGCAATAAATTAAATAAAGTTTGGTGGGTATGCAATCTAGAAGTACACAACACAAGAATAAACTAAAGAAGATCCTAACAGTAGTGGATGAATGTTTGGTAAGAGATCATACCAACATTTAACTTAATATTTTTTTTTATTCATTTTTTTTGTTTTAAAATGATCATTTCTTAGATTTTGTCATGTTCATTAATGGCCCAAAATTTCCCAAATCTACACTCTCAAACAACTAAACCAAATCGATGCCCAAATCATCAAAAATCCTTAACCCCACATCTTAAATCCATTACTAAAACTTGTAACAAATTCGTCCACCCCACAAAGTACAATTTTCCTTTACAACCAAATGCTTCAATGCCCATCTTCGCATAGTCACTGCACATTCACTCAAGCCCTTGGGGCATGTTCCTTAGCCCATGCACACACTAACAAAAGGCCTAGAAATTCCTGCTGTTGGCATGAAAATTGGGCCATTTGCGGTATAATTTTATTAGGAATTCATTGCTTCGTTTGAAAGGGATAAGTTAGGATCTATGCATATATTGTTACATTTAAAAGTTTTTTAGTTTTGTAATTAAAAATTATTCTTATAAGAACTTAAAACTAAGAACAAAATTTTAAAACACTGAAATTTTGATCTTACCTCAAGTTTTTGATCTTTGTTTTAAATTTTTATAAGAATGATTTGAAGTTAAATTGAAAAAATTTTGGATGAAATAGTGTCTGTATCATAGACAAACCCCATTTTTGAATAACTGCACCCATCAACTTTATTACTCTATAGGTTTTCCAGATGCTGTTTCTTGGATTACTATCATTTCTGGGCTTTAAGTGTGTATTTTACAGAGAAGCATTTGATATGTTTTGTGGGATTAATGTAAAGCCTATTGTCACTACACTTGTTGGTGTTATATCTGCTTGTTGTGGTTTGAGGTCTTTTTAAGTTTGGTAAAGTTATTCATGCATATAGTTTGAGGAATTTGGATGAAAGTAACATTATTTTGGATAATGCAATACTGGATTTCTATGCAATTGCGGGTCATTAGTAAGCTATGGGTATCTGTTTGTGAAAATTCCCAAGGGAGATGTAGTATGTTGGGGTACAGTGATAGGCGGTTATGCACAAAGGGGATTTTGAGAAGCAGTGAGATTTCTCTGAGAAATGGTGAAAACAAAGGAACCTGAGCCTAGTGAGGCCAATCTTGTCAATGTATTGTCCGCGTGTTCATCAATTAGTGCATTGAGTTTTGGTCAGTATGTGCATGCCAACGTAAATACTCGATGTGATCTTTTCGCAATCAATCGTGTTGCCAATGCAGTGATGAACGCTTATGTAAAATGCTGCGATGTGGCTATGGCGATTCAAGTCTTTAGATGCTTGCATTCCAGGATAAATCTCATGGAGTACTATTATTAGGGGCCTGGCCATGAATGGTAATGCCAAGCAAGCTTTGGAGCTTGTCTCTTTGATGATCATTAACGGTGTGTTCTGCCGATGATGTAACCTTCGTTGGGTCGTTATCAGCGTGTAGTCACATCGGCCTAGTCGATCAAGAATTGATGCTTTTTAAAGCTATGAGCAGTGTTTATGAGATTTTGCTCAAATGCAGCACTTATGCTTGCATGGTTGATAAGGGTATGGCAGAGCTGGACTCTCGGAGGAAGCAGAGGCTTCATTAGAAAAACAAGTGGTCAGTTTGGGGAGCTTTGCAGAATGCTCGCAGAATATATGGAAACCAGACGATGTATAATAGAATGAGGCAAGAGATTGCCAACATGGAGTCAAGGCCAGAACTTTTGCATTATTGTCCAACACTACAACGCCGGTACTGATAGATGGGAAGACTCTAATAAGATCTGAGATGAGATAAGAACCATCAGTTGAAGAAGCAGGCAGGTTGCAGCTGGATTGAAGTGAATCCATTCATCTTCAAATACACAGTGAGGAGGAGGTCAGGTGGTACAAGAATTGGGTATAGACAATGAAATGAAATAAGATGTTGGGTTTTCCAAAAGACTGACAACTAATAGCTCAGAGTAAATTGAAGAAAACATGCTGCAGACAACAGTGAATTATTATCAACAGCATCACTTTTCCTTTTGTATTTTTGTTGGCATAATTTGGCACATCTGGTAAAGATACATTTTGATCATCAAATTGTAAATGGAGAATTGTTGCACAGCACAGAAAAAAGAATTAATGAATTGAGGTAGAAAAACAGAGCCACTTATGCATTGTAAAACATGTATGCTCGGTCAAATCCTTAAAAACAAAACAGATTACATCTCAAAAACATCCCAGATTCAAAATTGCCCTAATAACATGTTGAGAAAGAGGATAAAGAAAACTCCACCACAATCTGGAATCTCAAGACAGAAAAGTCAACGGTGGGTGCAATTCCACCGTCTGTGCACCTCTGCAGGCCAGCAGGCCATAAATGATTCTCCTTCGTGAGAACGGAAGCCATATCAATCACTAGCAGGTTTGGTGCACCTATGCAGAACTTAAACCATTCTTCCCTGAAAGAAAGAAAGAAGCAATATTAGTTGCCGACAGGCACCAAAAGAGAATTGCAATTAGAAATATAAAAATTTTAAAGGGTTTGAAAGGAAATGAAGCAGCCCACACTAATATCTTTGATTTTGATGTGGACTCATGAATTAATGAGGGAGATCAAGTCCATTGACATATGAATGTGCATTCTCCTAGGTTATTGTCCGACCAAATCTCAGATAATATGAAATAGCTCAGCCACGAAACAAAACTTAAGTTTTTGGCAATCAATGCTAAAAGATAATTTAACAAGATGAACCTGATGAACAAACTCAAAATTTAGATCGTGCATAACAATGTTCAATAACAAGCATTCTAATGATGGAAAGGCTCTATGAACATTAAAGATAGCAAATACAATAGAAACTACTTAGCCTGGAGGGAAATTTCATTCTCATCTAACAAACAAAAACAGCAAATAAAGAGAACTGGAAAAACTTGTATGGCTACAGATAATTATCATATCAAGCATTTTATCAGTGTAGGAACACATATGGCAAATATCCATGGGAATAAACCCTAATCCCAAACCTAAAAAAAAAAAAAAAACACAAAAGAGCAAACAGAAAGAATAGAAAGACACAACAGATAAGCTGGAACAAGTTAACACATAACAATGGGATGTAACTTAAACATTACAACGTCTTTGAGTTTTTCCAATAGAGCTTTTCCAGGGAACAAATGCTTTGGTTTCAGTGTAGGAATAACTCTATCAGCTTCTCCACACGAGCATCCTTGTTCCTCTGCTTAACGGACTTCTTGGCAAATTTAATCGCCTTGACCTTTTGAGCAGAGTCCTTGAAGCCCTCTCCTGGGGCAACTTCACTTGGAGGCCGTGACGTTGACCCTGACCTTGCCATTGACAGGGATCTTGATCTCATCCGCAGCTTCTTGTTTGGTTGATCCACGTCCATATGCATAGCATCACCATTATCATTGTCTCCCCTGCCAACTGACCTCTTTCTTTTACGGCCCCTAGACTTGCTTCGGGAACGATTGATAGCCATAGAAGGAAAATATTCAACTCCTGATAATTATATCTATGCTATTTTACTGCATGAGCATGTCAGTTTCCAAAATATTTTGACAATGAAATTGGCTATAGTGTACTTACAATTTTACGATTAATGTTTGAATTCATCATATTTTATAGGTGTCCAAATTTTCTTGTGATTGAAATGAGAGGTTATTAAGTTATGTAATGCTATTGTGAATAACTGTCGCATACATTGGCTTGTGCTTATTCTTTTTGCAGTTCTATTGTTATAAATTCTCTCTGCCAAATTATTTACAGGATGAAATTGGGAAGCTTGCTACAAAATTTGATCTGCCCAACAAAAATAGGAAAGATTCTCAAGGAACATGCTTCCTGGGGAAGGTATGCTTTGTAAGCAGTTGTTTCAATTCAAGCACTAAAATTCTTCCAAATATATGTCATCTATCTAAACCTGATCAATGATTTCTTTCCTGGTGCCAATGTATATAAACCCCCTCCGCACTGATATCTTTGCAAATACTTATATTCCTTTCAAGTCCATGACGATGAGCTTGTAATTTGTGACAACATTCATATCAGAACTAATTTTCTGTATGGATAAAATTTAGTGAATTTGTTGCAAGACACATCGGGGAGATGGAAGGTGTCATATTGGAAGCAGAAACAGGGAATTTCCTTGGCAAACATCAGGGTTTTTGGGTCTACACAATTGGTCAACGCCAAGGCTTGCTTCTCCCTGGAGGACCCTGGTATGCTGTCACTGTTTCTTGCTTCCAACATCAAGCATTTTTAAGCAGCTCTATATCTCTATTATCTGCTACTGCTGATATTTATTCCTCCGAAATGCATGTTGCTAAAACAGATGCGGTTGATTTCTTTAAAATTTCCATAATTTTATACCCTCGAATAGACCTTTGTTAATTTCTCCTTCAATATTTTTAACCGTATGTCATCTCAAATTAGTATCTTTTGATTTTTCCATGTCTGGTTGTTCGTCTGTCTCATCGCTTAAGGGTTTATGGTATTTTTTGCAGGTATGTTGTAGAGAAGGATGTTAAGAACAATGTTGTGTTTGTGTCAAGAAATTATTATTCATTCGACAAGAAAAGGCGCCTATTTCGTGTTGGCACTTTGAGATGGCTCAGTGGACTGCCTCCAGCAGAGGTCGATCAGGTAGGGAAATGCTCCTCACTAATTAATTTGCGCCAATTAATATTCCAATATTTCACAGAACCCGCCCCTTTTTTAGTAATGCCATGCATTATTCCCTCAAAGGAACAATTTCAGTTAGCGTTCAAATGGCCTTAAGCTCATTTAAAACTTGAATATGGTGTGTGCTAGGGGTGCCATTTGTAAAACTGGCTAACATGTATATTCTCTTATCCACACTGCACTGTAACAGAATCTTGTTAAATAGGAAATAAAAATTCTTAAATTTTATAAGAATAAGTTTTATATATTTTATTAAATATTTTTTTAAAAAAGAAAGTAATAATCTAATCCATGATAAGTGGTATTAGAATTAAATTCATTCTAATTCTAATATTTTAGTCACGCACTTACGCATATATATTTTCATAAGTCTCGAGACAAACTAAGATAGGTATAGAGAGAATTCTATTATGACGAAAATATCATATAATTGAGTGAGAGAAATATGATAAAATCTCATATTAAATAAGAAAGAAAAATTTTTAAGTTTTATAAAGATGAGTTCGGCATATTTTATTAGATATGTCTTTTGAAAATAAGATAATAGTCCAATCTGTCATTGTATTAAAGTTTCTTGGTTCTTACGAGGTTTAATTAATGAAATGTGAACTATTTTGTCCATAAGTTTGGATCTTGCTGATTTTAGGCCTTGATAATCTACTTAGATGGTTCCCACAATTACAGTTTAACTATGGAACATGGTCAATATGGTCAAGAAGACATTGCCGTGGTCCAGTTATCGGAAGATGATTCCCATGACAAATCTAAGCTCGGGAAACCAGTTAAGATAAAGGCAAGACCTGAGACTCCTACCAAGGAGTCTGATTATAGTAAAAGCATTGAAAGCAATAAAAACAAACTTAATGTTCAAAATGGTCCAGCGGAAAAGAGAAAAAAGGAAGTCTTAACAGGAAGCAATTCTTAGATTTCCCATAAATTGGCTGCAAAAGTTGAGAGAAAAATGGACACAATTACTATAGCTTACATTATGTACAGGTTTTTATCATTTTTCTGTCAATTACCTTCCATTTTTGGCCATTATATGGAGTTGTATCCACATTTTATTCTATTTTTAAGAACAACAGTGGTGAAGCATTGAGGACATTCTAAGCTATTAATTTTAACTTATTTAATATTAATTTGATCAGAAGTTAATGATATTTCAAGTTTAGCATATTTTGTTCGAATTTTATGTTTTAGTATTATTTATTTTAAATTTTAGGTTAGAATTTTGATTTTTTTAATAAGATATTTTGAATTTTATGTTTAAAATAAATTGAATGTATAAATTAGAATTACTAAATATGTGAAGCTCTCTTCAATATTTAAAATATAAAATTTTTAATTAACATCATTCTAATTCTAATAAATGAGCATATATATTTTTTGGAAAATAAATTAGTGCATTTTAAAAATAATTAAATAAAGAATATTTTATGTATTTTGTATTGTGATGTTATATATTATATTATAATTAATTAATACGTCTTATTAATATTAGATTATTTATTATATATGAGAAAATTTTATGCGTAATGAATGTATCATGTATTAATATATTCATATAATAAAATATTAACGTATAAATTTAAAAAAAATTACGATAATAGTTAAGATAAACAAAAATAAATGAAAAATTTGACATTAAATTTAATAGATAGTTTTACTAAATTTTTTTATTTAAAACTTTGTTATTTTACATGCATTAAACCTAAAAATTATGTTTATAACAAATAAATATAATATTAATTATTATTATTGTACTTTTAATTTGAAAGAGTTTTAAACAGAACAGTCTCATTATTCTATTATTTTGATATGATAAAATCATTCAATTTTTGAAGAGAGAAATAAAATTACAAGTCCCTAAAAAAAAAAAAAAAAAGAGGGTCATCCCACCATCTAATTATTTGCTTATCAAATTTATTTATTTTTTTGACTTTTTATTTATTATTAATTATAATTTTCTCTTAATTTACTAATTAAGTAATTTCACTGTATTAATATAATTAATGCAATAGGATTATCATACCTAAATAAGAAACCTTGAGAATTTAATCACAAAATGGAAAGTCATTAATTATAGTTGAATAGTCCCCACATAAATTATTGTCTTGTGTTCACTTTTCATTTATGACTTCTACCTAAAAATCTTGATAACATTATATGACAATGATTCAACACTTATGTAACTGTAGAAGTATTACATTTAATTGATAATTTTTTTTTAAAAAATAAAGAATTAGAGAAAATTTATGTAATATTTTTTTAAAAAAAATTAAACTTATATTAAAGAAATTTTAAAATAATTTTATTTTAAAAACTGTTTGCTCAATTGTGAGTTTAATTAATTTTAAAAAATTATTATATAATAAGTCATCTTAAGGTACAATAACATACATTAATAGTATGCAAAACATTTTTCTAATTTTTATTTTAACTCTTTTATTCTAATATCTAGTTCCTTATTTATATGATTCAAAATTATGATAAATACACTATCATTCTTAAGTTAAGTCGGTTTATATTTAGTATACTTTTACTTAATATTGGAAGCACAATAATTAGAGTATTTAATAAAAAAGTAGTATTAAATATCCCAATGTTTATTTATATATTCTAAGTATATAAATGATATATGAATAATTTTAAAAATTATTAAAATTCATTGCCTAATTAATAAATTTCAACTAATTCATAATATAATTTTTTAAATAAATATTGTTAAAAATGAAAACTTATTAGTAATTATTATTTATAATCCATCTACTTATGTATATTTACTTGTCTACTTATATTTAATAGATAATAATTTAAACTTTTTAATCAATATCTCAATTTTGAAAATACCCAAATTGAAATTACTATGTTTAGACCTTAAAACACTTTGAAGAAGGGTAAAAGGTATTTTACAAAGCAAAAAATTTAAATAATCAATAAATTAAAAGACATTAAAATTTGTTAATTCTAAATTAATAAATCTCAAATGATTCAATAACACAAAACTACAATCACAACAAATTCTAAAGTAATAAGTAAAAGTAAATTAGAGAAATCAAAATTTATTAATAAAAGAA
>CP135552.1:1066341-1078172 GCA_032402905.1 Khaya senegalensis | reverse complement strand
CGTATCACATAAACAAATTTTATTATAAAATATAGGTTAATTTGAGTAAATGAATGATTTTGTATACAATCAAATAATATGTAATAAAATTTTATGTTGATATCAACAAACTCGATTATCATTCAACTCAAAATTATTAAATACGATCATGACAACACAATGCCAATACAGTCATCTTGTTAACATAGTAATCGTGACACCAAGCTTGGTTCGTAATAAATTTTGAGTCAGGAATACTACGTACTAAATAGTCAAAATAACTTGGGGTTCTGCTATTCGTGAAGAAGAAGATGGACGAATGAATGAAATGGGGTCCCAAAAGGCTGAACCCACATAATTTATTACAATAAATTTGTGAGAAGGCACAGGTCACAAGATTGGGACTGATAAATTGCTTTCCCGATGCTCGTAGCTATGAAGCAACCGACACTACAGCAAAAGTTCTTGGAGCTTTCTGCTGGAGAAGCAAGAAGAAAAATATGGAGAAGAATGGTATTACTCTGAGAGATTTGGAGAGAGAAGTTGAAAATGCGAGAGAATATTACAGAAGCAGAAATACTAGAGAAGCAGAATGGAGAAAGTTTCAGCTTTTAGGGTTGAAAGCTTTTCTCAAAGAGAGAGAAGGAGATATATTTAGTGCCCTTGCACAAGATTTGGGCAAGAATCATGTTGAAGCATTTAGAGATGAGGAAAGTAGTACAATTATTACTGTAAAAGCACTTTTTCTTTGCCTTTAGGGGAAGTGCTTCTAGTGTTTTACTGATTCGAAACATATTTTTGTCCTTCTGCAGATAGGAACTTTAATGAAATCCATTAATTATGCGCTACAAAATTTGAAAGGATGGATGTCAACAAAAGAGGTAAAGTATTTCTTTCTGTTTGACCAAATTCATCATTCCATTATCTTGAGTCATGGCAGTCGCAAATGCAATGCAAAATCTTCAAAAGATTAATTTGTTTCTGTGTGATTGATAGGCTAAACTGCCAGCGATTGCTCTTCTCTCAGTTGCAGAAATTGTCCCAGAACCACTTGGCCTTGTCCTCATTATTTCATCTTGGAATTTTCCCTTTGGTCGGTTGTAAATATATATCAAACTGTTTTTCTTGTTTCTGTTTTTATGCTTTCTGAAACTGTTATTTTGTTTTCTGAAAACAAAATAGGGTTGTCCCTGGAACCAGTAATAGGAGCAATAGCAGCAGGAAACACAATGGTTTTAAAACCTTCAGAGTTGGCTCCAGCTTGTTCTTCTTTGCTAGCAAAAGCAATTCCTACTTACCTCGACAATAGGGCTATCAAGGTCATTGAAGGTGGCCCGGCTGTTGGTGAACTACTTTTACAGCAAAAATGGGACAAGATCTTCTTTACAGGTAGTGCAAGAGTGGGTAGAATGGTAATGTCAGCAGCAGTAAAGCATTTAACTCCTGTTGTTCTAGAGTTGGGTGGAAAATGCCCAGCAGTTCTCGACTCTCTTACATTTTCTTGGGACAGAGAGGTAATAATGATAATTAAACAAAATTAATTAGATCATTAGTTAATTATCTCACTAAAACAACTAAATCTAGTGATTATTTTCTAATTAAGTTTTATTTTGACAAGGCTGCTGTAAAACGAATTGCTGTTTCAAAATTTGGAGCATGCGGTGGTCAAGCATGCATAGCAATCGATTATGTGCTTGCAGAAAAGAAATCTTTAGCCAATTTGGTATGAATTATTTACTGAGAATTCTTTCTTCGATTTTATATATTTTTACAGCAATATGTAATAAAGTTAATTGTCTGTGTTTAGATTGAATTACTTAAGGTTCAAATGAAGCAAATGTTTGGAGAAAACCCAAGGAAATCACAAAGTATTTCTAGGATAGTCAATAAGCAACATTTCTCAAGATTGAAAAACCTTCTAGCTGATCCTTTGGTCAAGGATTCTATTGTCTATGGTGCCTCCATGGATGAAGCTAATTTGTAAGAAATTCTCGTACCGTGTTGTAACTCTGTTATAATATCAGTTTGTATAAATGAATTTGTATACGAAACCCCATGCAGGTTTATTGAGCCAACAATATTGGTAAATCCTCCTCTCGAAGCAGTAATAATGACAGAAGAAATCTTTGGTCCATTGCTTCCAATAATTACGGTGAGAACAACCAGTTTCTTTTGTTCGTTGATCAAGTTGTGATTTAATTACAATGTATTTGTTGTGAATATACAGTTGGAGAAGATCGAAGATAGTATAAATTTCATAAATTCAAGGCCTAAACCACTTACAATTTATGCCTTCACCAAGAATGAAGATCTTAAAGGGAGAATTTTATCTGAGACATCATCAGGAAGTGTGGTATTCAACGACGCAGTTGTTCAAGTATATTCTATTGCTTGCTAGCTGTTTTTGGAAGCACTTTCATTAACCAAAAGTGCTTTTTAATAATTTCCTTTGCTTTGCTTTAATTGCATGCAGTATGCAGCTGATACACTGCCATTTGGAGGAATTGGAGAGAGTGGAATTGGAAGTTACCATGGGAAATTCTCCTTCGATGCATTCAGCCACCAGAAAGCAGTGCTACGAAGGAGCTTTGTGACTGATTTATGGTTCAGATATCCTCCATGGAACAATCACAAATTGCAACTTCTTGAAGCTTCTTATAACCTTAACTATCTTGGATTGCTGCTTGCCATTCTTGGTTTGAAAAGGAGTGAAGCTACCGTGCATGCAGCCTTTGTATCTTCATTTTGCATGGCTATGGCTATTGCAATAGTCTGGATTTTTATGGTGTTATATTAATTTCCTTTATGTTTATTATATGAACATGTTTTTGTAGTGGATGGATCCATTTTTATTAGATAATGATTATTACCTTGGTTTGTTTCAACCAGCATTAGTATATTAATATAGTCTTGGGAATTGTTGACAACTGGTGGAAATTTTACATGAATTGGAATTGAAGGTTGGAAATTGATGCAGTTGGGTGAATGAAAATTTGACAAGTATTGATGATGTGCTCATTATGCAATGCCTTATAAAATCTTAAGCTTACATTTGTCAATTTTACAAGAGGAGGTAGGGTATGTCAATTTTACAAGAAGAGGTAGAATATTTTAAAAGAAAGTCTCCTATTAGACCGACTCACCAATTAATTATAATAATATAATAGAATTATTTAATTAATAAAAAAATTTATTAATAAATATTTATAAAAATTAAGATTAATTTTATTTAAATGAGATAGTACAAAAATTAAATAGTAAAATTATTTTAACATTTTAAAATTTTTATTAATAAAAATAATTTTTTTTATTAATTAAATAGTCATTCGGTTCTAAGTCTTTATCACATTAGGCCTTAGGGGAAGTTTACATTAATGAAAATTGCAAGGTGGAAACATTGCATAGCAAGAGAAAGACGTGACAAAGTGAAGAGAAATCATGGCTGTAGATAATTGGCTTAGTTTTTTTTTTTTTTTTTTTTGTTATGAATTTTAGATTTAAGTCAAAAACTTGATTAAGGGATAACGGCAAACCAAGGAAAAAAAAAAAAGTTGAGAGGCCAAGTAAGGAGTAAAGTAGAGAGCATAGGCCATTAGAGGGAAAAAAAAAAAAAAAGGAAGAAGAAGAAAGAGGCAAAATAAGATTTGAAAATTGATTTATTTTATGTATATTAGTATTTATTTTAATCTTGGTTTGGTTATATATTTATAAATTGTCATTTGATTACTTTGTGGAAAAAAAATTATTTAATGTATATGGATGCTTGTTGAAGTTTTAATACGTGTATATACGTTCAATTTTAGTAATTAAGACTAGTAATTAAGACAAGAAAGAATATTTTGTGAATAATTGATGGGCAATGGTTTGATATATTCTTGTATATATGTGTATATTGAAATTTGATGAAAAATATAAGTATTTTAGTTTCAATTTGTTAAATTAGAAATTATTATGGTGTTAAAGAATAGTCAAGGCTTGTTTATTAGATTAGGAGATAATTTATAAAACTCTATAATTAGTTAAGGATGATTTATTGCATTTGATAAGAAATAAATCACAATGATTATTTAGAATTATATTTTAAATTTATTAAAAATTCATATTATTTTAAAAATAAAAATAATTTAAGAATTTTAATGATATCCACTCGTGAGCAAAATAATTTTCTATTTTATCTTGTAGTTATTATTATTTTTAAGAAAAAATTATTTTTATTTTATCTTGTAATTATTATTATTTGTATTAATTACAAAATCATATTTATTGATTAATATTTTTAAAAATGTATTTTAGTATCTTTAGAATTATGCTTAAATTTTATTTTAGGAAGTAAAATTATTGAAGTGAAGGATTTAATTGATTTATTTGAATTAGTAAATGTTATTATTAATTTCATTTAGGAGATGATTTTAAAGAAAGAACTAAATCAGTGGAAAAGTAAAGGAGTCCATTTCAGATTATAAGATAAGTGTTTATATGTAATTGATATAATTTTGATTTTACAAAATTCAAAAATAAGGTATTTAATTTATTAAAGATCAAAGTGCATGCATATGAATTTTTAAAAATACACACACACGCGCGCGCGTGTGTTGATTCAATAGATTATTTGCTAAATCAAAATTAAATATTTTATATGAGAGTTTATTGTACATGAATTTAGCAATAAATGTCAAAGACATATATTATGTTTCAACTACAAATTTTTAAAGGATTTATTGTTTTGATTATTTACATTTTATATTGAATATGAAATTGTTATAACTGTTATTAATTAAACACCAATGATTTTGGATATAATTTTTATTATGCATTGAAAGTTTGTAAATAAAAAATTAGATGAGACGATTGTTCGTGAAAATGATGC
Source organism: Khaya senegalensis (assembly GCA_032402905.1). Lineage (NCBI taxonomy): Eukaryota > Viridiplantae > Streptophyta > Magnoliopsida > Sapindales > Meliaceae > Khaya > Khaya senegalensis. Next base: position 1,073,326 of record CP135552.1, on the reverse strand, counting down.
TTATAAAATATACTAATTATTTTAGAACAACAGTCCTAGTCCTTGAGCATAATATTTCAAAAAAACTCATAAATTATTTAATGAAGTTATTTACGATAAAAATTTTTTTATTTTATTTAAAATGTTATTAAAATTTTAAAAATAAAATGATATTTTGTTAATTTATTTTAAATTTTTATTACGTATAAATATCTACTAAATATTAATTCATCTTTATATTTTAAGTTTTATGTGCTATCATAGGTGTGATAAATAAGAATATTATTAGTATTTCACCCGGAGAATATCACTGTCTTATGTAGTGTTATGAATATAAAAACATACATGTACAATTTTGTATTATTTTATAATTAGTGGATAAACATTTAAATATAAATATTTGCTATATTTTTATATTGAGAGAAAATAGTTAAAAATTAAATATATTAGAAGTAAAGATATTTTATCATAGGGTTGAATTATTGAAAATATTCAAGCTGTAAGAGAAAATTCTATCACACTATATCAACTATGGCCTCGACTGTGTGTTCTAAAAGCTAGTCATTGGTACTCCCAACTCTCTGTAACTTTGTTTTTTTGAAAAAATTATTATATTAAATAAATTAAATTTATTTTTGTATAAATTAAATTTAAATTTAAGTATTTTTATACCATTTAAATAAATTTTAATCTTTTTATTGTAAACAATTTTATCATTTTATTATGTAATATCTATAGCTTACGAGAACTCGCTAAAAACATTAAATCAGACATATTCTTAATGTACATGTGTATATTAAATAATCACTCAATAACTTATAACTTTTATTAACAAATAATTATTAATTTTGATTAACGTAAGAATGATTTAAATTTGTTTAAAAAATTAGAAAAATATAATAATCAAAAAATAAATTTATTATTTTTAAATAATTAATATTTGAAATTATTTTTTAATTTTTACTCAAACTTGAGTTTTATATTAATGGAGAATAACAGTAATTTCTAAGAGACAAAAAGTGATGATTGATGAGTAATAATTTCTATACGATAATTTTGCCCAACTAAAATAAGATGAAATATTAGGGTACCTTATTGATATTTTCCAACAAAAAAAATTTCATATTAACGTAAATTAACCAATGTCTTAACGGCGTCGTAACGTTCACGTTCAAAGATGGAAAGTGAAAGAAATTTGGCGCCAATTTTCTCCCTCCAATACCTGATCCGCTTTCTTTCTCTCTTTCTCCGAAACGCTAATCCCCATTTCTCTTTCGTCCTCCGTTCAATCCGATCCATGGCAGAGACCACGCCGAGGAAATTCTATCAGTCTCCTAGAAGCCAACCGAATCGGCAGCAATTACCTTCTTCTCCTCCTCCTCCTCCTCCTCCTCCTCCTCCTCCTCCATTTTCTTCTGCAATTTCTCTGACTCCCAAAACCCCATAAACCGCTCTTCGTCCATCCTCGCACCGTATCTCTCTCCGCAGGATCTTACGAGCCTGGAAAAATAATTTTCATCTATTGAAAAATCGGATGAAGTTTCACCACAAAGTACAAATCTTGCTAGAAATGGCGAGCGATCGAATCCCAGAACGCCGAAGAAGACCAGTAAACCTTTGGTGGAACACGAAGAACCCCAAAAGTTGAAAAAATTGCTGAGGATACAAAAACCCCTAAAAGTAGGATGGATTGCACTCAGTTGATGTAGTGTTTTCTCCGGTGTCGCCTGAATTGTCGGAGACGAAGAAGCGAAAAAGGATAGATTTTGGTGAAGAGAGGAATGCTAATGCTGCTGTGACAAGATCTATGGCGCAAAAAAAAAAAAAAAAAAAAAAAAAAGAAATGGCAAATTTGAGAATCTAAAGAAAAGGAGGGTTTATGACAAGAAGGTGGCGTATCATGGGGGTGAATTCGAGTTAGGAGATGATGTGTATGTGAATAGGAGGGAGGATGCGAGCTCGGATGTGGAGGAACCTGAGTAGCAGTACGGGGTTTGTTTTAAAAGCAGGGAGGAGTATTATGATTGAATGTGAGGATTGTTTAGGTGGGTTTCATTTGAAGTGCTTGAAGCCGCCGTTAAAGGAGGTTCTTGAAGGTAAATGGATTTGTGCATTTTGCTAGGTGAGAAAATCGGGGAAGCAGATTGAGTTGCTGAAGCCTCCAGAGGGAAAGAAATTGTTTAGGACGGTGAGGGAGAAGCTTCTTTCAAGTGATTTGTGGGCAGCACACATTGAATGGTTTGGTCATTTTTGGTTTTAAATTTAATTGAATTGGATTTTTATAGTTATGGTAGTTGTGAATTGTTTGGATATAAGATTCCTTTCTTCTTGTTGTATTGCTGTCTGTGGAAAGAAGTGGATGGGATTTATTGGTGTCGAGTTCGCTGGTATGTGATAGCGGAAGAGACTGCCGCTGGAAGACAACCTCATAATTTGGGGAGAGAACTTTATCAAACTAATGATTTTGCAGATATTGAGGTGTTGGATGGTATCTAATCTCGTACTTATCGTTCATACATAGTTATTGTCATTGGGACAATGAGGCGTTAATCATTCAGAGTGAGAGGATATTGATATATTAATATTAGGAATGAAAGGAAAATGGACGACTTCAAACTCTGGAGAATGAAATGGATTTAAGGATGGGCTGCTCCTTGACAAATAATTAGACATATTTAATTAATTTATCTTTGCTGCAGTCTTCATCTAATCTTCAAGTTTTAACTTATGCTAATAACTATTTCCTGATTAATATTGTTTTAAGTTGAACTCAGGTTCCTTATACAAGAAAAGCTGAAAGTTTGCAACTTTTCTACTGCTTGTCACTGCAGATTGAATCCATCATTACCCGTTGCTTTGTCAAGAATCCAAAAGAATTTACCAAGGCCAATGATGAAGGGGATGATGTTTTTCTATGTGAATACGAATATAGCATACACTGGCATAGTTTCAAGTGCAAAACTGATATTGGTAATGAAGGGGTAGACATTCAGATTTAGAAGAATTGGTTCATGGACTCTAATCATGAGAAAGTAATTGTTCTGATTGAAATTTATTGGTAGCCTCTCTCATTTGGTAGGAAGGCAAAGATGCAGACAGCGATAAAGATTGGAATGTTTGCAAGGTTGCTGACTCTGATACAGATGAAGACATGGAATGCGAGGATGAAGATACAACGAATTTACAAACAGACAATCTCCAGCTCGTGAGTTGGCAGCGGTATGAACATTTAGTATTGTTGCATATTGTGAATTAGTGCTTATTTGGTATCACAAATGGCAATGGTAATAAATGATGTGATGAATACAGAACTCACGGAAGGGAAGGTTCTTTGGTCTTCAAAAGATAGGGACAAAGAAAATCCCAGAGCATGTGAGATGCCATAAGCAGACCGAACTAGAAAGAGCCAAAGCAACACGTTTGGTGGCAGCAGTGCCCAAATCTCTACCTTGGAGAAATAAGTTTGTGGAAGTTGATGGTTCTTTATTCTTTTTTAGGTACCCATTGCTTCTGATGTCATTTGTAGTTTTTATAGGGACATGGATACATTGGTAATTTTGTGTATGTATCCATGTCCAACGTGTGTTAGGAAATTACTGGGGTGAATTGATTTGGTTGAACCCAGCATGTTGCCATTAGGTTTCAACCCTGATTTGTTGATGAAAATATGATTACTTTAGTTCTGCAAATGGCATTCATTACAGGAATGACCGCACGGTCTATGTTCTAGACTTTGCTCAGAGAGAAGGCACTCCCTGTTTTTCATCAATAATGTCATATTTGTTTGTTGACTTGAGTATAGAAACTTTTTAGTCAGCCTTTTGTAACTACTCTCTCTCTGTCTCTTTCTCTCTCTCCTTTTTTTTTTTTTTTTCAGTGGCTAATGACGTGTCCAGGATTCTTTGAGCAACCTGACTGATTGAAGGGAATGTGCAGTTCCCTACATCTCACATGCAATGGGCAATTAACTTGATAAACCCAGGCTATAGTGCCACTTAACCCAACCCCTAGGGGTTATTATGTTTGCAACCTTCTACTTAATTGAAGCTGTTATTTAACTGAAAGAAGTTTTATTTCATTTGAAGGTACTATTTCATTGAAAGTAAGGTAAATAACCATTTGACTGAATGTTCTCGACAACACAAGCTTTGCACATTTCTTTTGAAAAGCTCGTTTAACATGATAGGTGTTATGATATCATTCCTCTAGTAAATGGAGGACGCTGTGAGTTTGAACCTTGTGCTATGGGTGGGGTGGATGCTGTTGTAAAGGGTATGCTTAGGCACTTTCATTGGAAACTAAAAGGAGATAACCCCACTGGTAGTTCTCGAATTTAGCATCCATATGCTTTGACCTGACAATAAAATAATTTGTTCGCTGTTTATCCAAATGATCTCTTTTAATAAGATGGTAATGTTTTCCTTATTGGCCAAGGGTCCCAGGATTGCTGAAAGGATCGCAAAAGAAGGGAAGGGTTGTCTAATTGTTGTAAATAAATGGGACACCATAGAGTAAAAACCAGCAGACTGCAACATACTTGAGCCAGATGTTAGAGAGAAGCTTCGTGCTCTTGATTGGGCGCCTATTGTTTATTAAACCGCAATAGCTGGACACAGCGTTGATAAGTATGTTTTTGATCTAGCAGTATCATTTACATTACTTTTTCAAATGATTGACCTGACAACATAATTTACTATTAGCAACTAATTCGACTGAAATAATGGCTGGAAGGAAAAGATTTTAATGTTTTTCATTCCTGAAATAAATGCAAATAGAAAAATCATCAGTTGGCTTGATGTGAAAACACCTATAGATAAGACATGTTGTTTGCATGATCTCTTGCTCAATGTTTTGCATAATCCCTTTACCTTCCTCTCAAAAGAAAGAACATCTGTTTGAATAATTGTTCTTACTTGAGAAATTAGGAAAACAGCACAAATAAGTTGTATGGTGGTTGTTTTGGGTCAGGATCATTGTTGCTGCTGCAGCAGTTGACAAGGAGAAGTCAAGAAGGCTAAGTGCAGCCATATTAAATCAAGTAGTATGGGAAGCGCTTGCTTTTAAGTCACCTCCTAGGACCAGAGGTGGAGTGGACATGCATATTATTGGACTCAGATATGTATATTGTTGACAGGGAGAAGTCAAGAAGGCTAAGTGCAGCCATATTAAATCAAGTAGTATGGGAAGCGCTTGCTTTTAAGTCACCTCCTAGGACCAGAGGTGGAGTGGACATGCATATTATTGGACTCAAATATGTATATTGTGCAAGTACATAACTGATGATATTTTCTCTCAGATAATTTTTTGCCATTCCTTATTATATCCATGTTGTTGAAGGAAATATGTTTTCCTTGTTAAAGGGATTCATGTTCCTTTTTTGATATTTCTTGCAAGGGAATTGTGTTGTTCATTAATTGCTTGTTCGTGTAATAAATGGTATCAAATCTGTAATGAAAATATTATTTCATGGTCGTATTAACAAGCAACAGATCCAGTGACCCAAACAACTAAAATCTTCAACAGAAGTATTAAAAAGCAAACCAGATGAAATGAGATGTTCATCAGGAACAATATACTAATGAGCGATCTATCTAGCTCCGAAAACTGGATTATTCTTTGCCTATCTTGCACAGCTTCTGGAGGAAAACATCTGATGGCGTTGGTTGATCGAAATCATCCCAAAACCAGTTTCTCGACATCCTCTATTTTGCCTTTTTGTTCATTGCTCTCCATTGTTGCAGCCTTCTTGGCTTTATAGACCACCTCCTTAAGCTTTGTCGAGAACACTTGAAGAGAACGAGGATCATAAAAGTCTTCCATGAGTAACTTCTCTACCATGTCTTCATCAGAAATCAAAGCTTTCGCCTGGGTCATCTTCTCAGCTTTATAGACCACCACGTTAAGCTTTGTTGAGAACACTTGAAGAGAACGAGGATCGTAGAAGCCTTCCATGAGTAACTTCTCTACCATGTCTTCAACAGAAATCAAATCTTTTGCCAGGGTCATCGTCTCAGCATTATAGACCACCTCCTTAGGCTTTGTCGAGAACACTTGAAGAGAACGAGGATCGTAGATGTCTCCTATGAGTAACTTCTCTACCTTGTCTTCAACAGAAATCGAACCTTTTTCCTGAGTCATCTTTGAACCGTGTAATCTAGAGAAACTGAAAGAGAAAGAATCCTGCAACTCACAAAAGGAAACCTTATACTGATGATTAGTTGAAAACATAGAGAGCAGTCAAGTCGGCAGAGCTACAGTTCTCAGCATGAGGGTATTCACAATTTAACAGTCCCGTTCAATTGAAATCCCACTCATTAGGCGTTTTATCATATATCTCCCTGAGGTTTATGCCAATTACATTGTGTGATAAATTTTATAAAATATTACAGTTATCTTGACATTCCAAACCAACACAAATCCGATAAGAATTTATGATTTCGAAGTTAACATAAACAAATCCTATAAAAATTTATAATTTCAAGTTAACATAAAATGATATAATTATTAATAATTAATATAAAATAATTAAATATAATATAATATAATTAATAATTTTATTAAATTTATGTTTAAAATTTTTAACATGTGAATGTATTTATAATATAATTAATTATATGAATAATTATAATATATTAATTTATTTATAATTTAATAATTTTATATTTATATTTTTTAAATAATTTAGTTATATTTATATCATACTTATAATAAATTAATTAATATTTATGTATATAGTAATATAAATATTATAAAATATATATTACAATAGATAAAAAATATATATTTTAAATGATAAAATTATAAATCGTTTAACTGCTTATTAATCATGTAGAGTTATAATTTTTAATTATTAATACGATTATTAAAAGAGTTGAATTTGGATTAATTTTTATTTGGCAAGTTATGAATACGATATAAAAATTTTGAATTATCACTCTATAGTTATGTATATTTTCTAAAATAAATAAAATAATATTTATTAAAAAATCTTAATTAATCATGCATG
>CP135552.1:1024145-1056368 GCA_032402905.1 Khaya senegalensis | reverse complement strand
TCTGACGTTCAGGGTTTCGGCTTTAATGTCAACGCACTTGAGCGCAAAGCTAAGGGCGCTGTTCGCGAACTGAGAATCGGTGCGTTGTATTAATTTAATTTAATTTAATTTTTTTTTCATTATATTAAAGTAATTGTGAAGGTTATCTAGTTTTTGATTTTCTGATATCATTGTCGTGTTCTTTCGTTACACGAAGTAACTGTAAGGACTGTTATAAAGTAAGGATTATGTATGATAACATTACAATTTGCTGTAGCCATTTAGGCATCTCAAAATTTCACCTTCCAAGCTATAAATATATGCACTCTTCCTCTTCCTTCTTCTTTTTGGTTAGTTAGGCGTCCCAGGCTGCTTGAGCGCATTGGTAATTTTGTGTATGTATCCAAGTCCAATGTATGTTAGGAAATTACTGGGGTGAATTGTTTTGGTTGAACCCAGCATATTGCCATTAGGTTTCAACCCTGATTTGTTGTTGTGAAAACACCTATAGATAAGATATGTTGTATGCATGATCTTTTGCTCAATGTTTTGCATAATCCCTTTACCTTCCTCTCAAAAGAAAGAACATTTATTTGAATAATTGTTCTTACATGAGAAATTAGGAAAACAGCGCGAATAAGTTGTATGGTGGTTGTTTTGGGTCAGGATCATTGTTGCTGCTGCTGCAGTTGACAAGGAGAAATCAAGAAGGCTCAGTAAAGCATATTAAGTCAAGTAATACGAGAAGCGCATGCTTTTAGGTCACCTCCTAGGACCTGAGGTGGAGTAGACACGTATATTATTGTACTCGGATATGTATATTGTGCAAGTACATAACTAATGATATTTTCTCACTGATAATCTTTTGCCATGCCTTATTATATCCAGGTTGTTGCAGGAAATGTGTTTTCTTTGTTAAAAGGATTCACATTCCTTTTCTGATATTTATTGCAAGGGATTGTGTTGGTTACTAATTGATGTTAAGAACTGAAACCGTTTTCTTTTTAATTATACTTTTAAGTGCTTTGGTGTGTGTCTTCTTTTACTACCTAAAAATCACGATACAAGTTGATCATGCAGTGCTACAGATTCAATCAAAAACTTTCTAATTTGATTTATGGAAGTCAGTTACAGAAAATGCATTCTGACATGCTATTTGCAAAGCACTAGTTCTTAATCGAATATCACTTGTTCTCTTATTGCTTCTGAATTTCCGAATTCTGTTTTTTCGACATTTGGTATTGCGTTGTTGCCACCTTGTGTTGAATGTGACATCTTTTGCAGGCTGCTATCAGGCGGCCCATATTTGTTTTCTTTGTGAATGATGCAAAACTATTTCCTGAGACTTATGGACATTACATGGAGAAGCAAATGCGTTCAGTTGCAGGTTTTGCTGGTACACCAATTCGTATTATGTGACGCAGCAGAAGAAAATGGATGAAAATGACGGTGAGTAAAAATCCTGATTTTTAAGATAAATCATCAATTCTGTTAATATATTTTAGCATAAAAGCGCATCCTGGTTTTGAAGTTGATTCACTCAAACACAGTTCTGCCATATTTACATTGACATGTAGCTTTGATCTATTTCAATTCAAATATTTATTTTTCCTTGGACCGGTGTACAGGCAGGGCAGCAGCAAGAACGCAAGCAAATCTTGAACTGCACAACTAGAAACTAACATTAAGCATGTAAACAAGAAACAGTATTGATCATTATATTTTGAGGATGGCTTGCGGTGAGCTGAAAAGAACCTACGGCATGGAAGTTATGAAATCTTCTTTTCAAGGGGAAAGTGGCATGGATCTCTTGGTAGACACTTTACGTTTTTCGTATCTCCTTGAGTGAAACTTTTCTTGACGATGAGACAGTAAAAGGGGAAGCAAGGAAAGAGATCAGCAGTTTGTTGATACTTGCAAACTATGACAGACAACAAAAACGAAGACGGTTGTGAGCTTGTAACATATATGGTGTTACTCATTGAATTATTTCGTGCAACAGAAAAGATTAGCGGCTGAATATGAAAACAGGTTCTTTGTATTTGCAAAAATCTGCAAAAGTTGATCAAACATTGGATGTTGAAAATTATTGAAGATGTAAAAGCATTGGAATTTGTGGGGATTATTTTGTATTGCATTCTACGTTAAATGATATCAAATCTGTAATGAAAATATTATTTCGTGGTCGTATTAACAAGCAACAGAACCAGTGACCCAAACAACTAAAATATTCAACAAAAGTATTAAAAGCAAACCCAAATGAAATAAGATGTTCAATCAGGGCCAGTATATCTATGAGCCATCTATCTAGCACTGAAAATTGGGTTATTCTTCTGCTATCTTGCGCCGCTTCTGGAGGAAAACATCTAGTGGCATTGGTTGATCGAAATCATCCCAAAACAATTTGTCGCGACATCTCCATTTTGCCTTTTTGTTCACTGCACTCCGTTGTTGCAGCCTTGTTAGCTTGCCAGTTGCTACGAGGATTATCAAGCTCACTCCAAAACAGGTTTTCTACATCATAACCGAGTTGTTTTATGCTGTCTTGAGCCGAAAATGGTGGTTTTGGAGAAGGAAGGGATTGATCAACTGATTTGTCTTCTTCGGTCTCTTTCTTTTCGGCATATAGATCAGCTCATCAAGCTTTGTCAAGAGCACATGAAGAGAACGGGGATTGTAGAAGTCATCCATGAGTAACTCCTCTACCATGTCTTGAGCAGAAATCAAACCTTTTGCCTGAGTCATCGTCTCAGCTTCATTTATCCCCTCGTTAAGCTTTGTCAAGAACACTCGAAGAGAACGAGGATTGTAGAAGTCGTCCATGAGTAACTCCTCTACCCTGTCGTGAACAGAAATCTAAGCTTTCGCCTGATTCATCGTCTCAGCTTTATTTGTCCGCTCACTCGTCTCACCTTTATTTATCCCCTCATTAAGCTTTGTCAAGAACACTCGAAGAGAACGAGGATTGTAGAAGCTGTCCATGAGTAACTCCTCTACCATGTCGTGAACAGAAATCAAACCTCTCACCTGATTCATCGTCTCAGCTTTACACATCCCCTCATTAAGTTTTGTCAAGAACACTCGAAGAGAACGAGGATTGTAGAAGTCATCCATGAGTAGCTCCTTTACCAGGTCTTGAGCAGAAATCAAACCTTTTGCCTGAGTCATCGTCTCAGCTTCATTTATCCCCTCATTAAGCTTTGTCAAGAACACTCGAAGAGAACGAGGATTGTAGAAGTCGTCCATGAGTAACTCCTCTACCATGTCGTGAACAGAAATCAACCCTTTTGCCTGATTCATCATCTCAGCTTTATACAAACCCTCATTAAGCTTTGTCAAGGACACTCGAAGAGAACAAGGATTGTAGAAGTCATCCATGAGTAACTCCAATACAAGTATCTGATGATAAAAAAAAGAGATGTTATAAGGTTAAAAATGTCAATAAATCTTAAAATAAGATTATTTTCAAAAATTTCTCTGAAAACCCTATACTTTCACTTATCTAGTCTTAGAAACATGACATCACTATTTATGACCTAAAGAGCTTTTTATGTCAAAAAAAAAAAATAGTAAATAAATATTAACATAAATTCCCATGTCGCAAACGGCGCCGTAACGTATAACATTCAAAGGGAGGTAGATGAGAAATTTTGGCGCCAATTTTCTCCCCCACAAATAACCCGATCCGTTTTCTCTCCCTATCTTTCTCTGAAAACCTAATCCCCATTTCTCTTTCGTCCTCCGTTCAATCCGATCCATGGCAGAGACCACGCCGAGAAAACTCTATCAGACTCCTAGAAAGCAACCCAATCGGCCACGATTACGTTCTTCTTCTTCCCCATCTTCTCCTACAATTTCTCTGACTCCCAAAACCCCACGAACCTCAGTCCTTACTACTCTTCGCCGATCCTCGCGCCGTATCTCTCTTTCAAAAGATCTTACGCCCTTTTCATCTCTTGAAAAATCGGTTGAAGTTTCACCACAAAGTCCAAATCTTGCTAGAAATGGCGAACGATTGAATCCCAGAACGCCGAAGGAGACCGGTAAAGCTTTCGTGGAAACACGAAGAACCCCGAAAGGTGAAAAAAAATGTTGAGTTTAAAAAAACCCCAAGAAGGAAACCAAATGATGGATTGTACTCAGTTGAGGTATTGTTTTCTCCGGTGTCACCTGAATTGGCGGAGACCAGGAAGTGAAAATGGAAAGATCCTTGTGAAGAGAGGAATGCTAATGCTGTTGTGACAAGATCTACGGCAAAAACAAGAAATGGCAAAGTTGACAAGTTGAAGAAGAGGAGGGTTTATTACAAGAAGGTGGTATATGATGGGTGTGAATTTGCGGTAGGAGATGATGAGTATGTTAAGACGAGAGAGGAGGCAAGCTCGGAGGAGGAGGAACCCGAATAGGAGGAGTGCAGGGTTTGTTTTAAAGCAGGGAGGAGTATTATGATTGAATGTGAGGATTGTTTAGGTGGGTTTCATTTGAAGTGCTTGAAGCCACCATTAAAGGAGGTTCCTGAAGGTGAATGGATTTGTGCATTTTGCGAGGCGAGAAATTGGGGAAGCAGATTGAGTTGCTGAAGCCTCCAGAGGGAAAGCTATTGTTTAGGACGATGAGGGAGAAGCTTCTTTCAAGTGATCTGTGGGCTGCACATGTTGAAAGGTTTGGTCGTTTTTGGTTTTAAATTCAATCGAATTGGATTTTTTTGGTTATGGCAGGTGTGATTTGTTCGAATATAAGCTTCCTTTCTTCTTGGTGTATTGCAGTTTGTGGAAAGACATGGATGGGATTTATTGGTGTCGGGTGCGCTGGTATATGATACCGGAAGAGACAGCTGCTGGAAGACAACCTCATAATTTGAGGAGGGAACTTTATCGAGCAAATGATTTTGCAGATATTGAGGTGTTGGATGTTATCTAATCTCGTACTTCTTTTTCATACATTATTATAATCACCGGGAAATTGAGGCGTAATCATTCAGAGCGAGAGGAAACTGATAGATTAGTATTAGGAATGAGAGTAAAATGGACGACTTCTAACTCTGGAGAATTAAATGGATTTAAGGATGGGCTGCTTCTTGACAAAACATTAAATGTATTTAATTAATTTATATCTATTGCTATCTTCTTCAACTTTTAACTTGGCTTATAACTTTTGCTTGCTTAATACTGTCTTAGGTTGAGCTCTGGTTCCATATCCAAGAAAAGCTGAAATTCTCATAATAAAGTTTGTAACTTTGCTGCTGCTTGTCACTGCAGATGGAATTCATCATTAGGCATTGCTTTGTCATGAATCAAAAAGAATTTGCCAAGGTCAATGATGAAGGGGATGATGTTTTTCTATGTGAATAGGAATATGACACACATTGGCATAGTTTCAAGTGTATAGCTTATATTGATAATGAAGAGGCAAGCATTCAGAGTGAGAAGAATTGTTTCAGGGACTCTATATCATGAGAATGTGGTTATTCTTATGAAATCAATTGGTGGCCTCTCTCATTTGGTAGGAAGGTGAAGATGCAGACAGTGATGAAGATTGGAATGTTTGCAATTGTGCTGACTCTGATACAGAAGAAGACATGGAATACAAGGATGAAGATACAAAGAATTTACAAACCAGACCATCCGCAGCTCATAACTTGGCAGCAGTATGAACATTTAGTATTTTTTTCATATTGTGAATTTGTGCTTATTTGGTATCACCAATGGTGTGATGAATACAGAACTCACAGAAGGGAAGGTTCTTTGGTCTTCAAAAGATAGGGAGAAAGAGAATCCCAGAGCATGTGAGATGCCATAAGCAGACTGAACTAGAAAGAGCTAAAGCAACACTTTTGTTGGCAACATTGCTCAAATCTCTACCTTGTAGAAATAAGTACGTGGAAGTTGATGGTTCTTTATTATTTTTTAGGTACGCTTGGTTTCTGATGTCATTTGTAATTTTTATAGGGAAATGGAAGAGCTAACAACATTTATAAAGGGTGCAATCTGTGATGATCAGTGCCTGGGACCTTGCCTGTGTATTCATGGTGTTCCTGGAACTGGCAAGGTAAAATCTGTTGGGATTAATCCCTCAGTCGTTACATTTCAAACAATTATTGAGCTTGTCCAATTTTTATTGAATTGAAGCTTATATAGTTATCAATTTCCACTTACTTTTCCACATGAAATTGCAGACAATGAGTGTTCTTTCTGTAATGAGGAACCTGAGGCCTGAAGTTGAAGCGGGAATTATAAAACTGTACTGCTTTGTGGAAGTTAATGGCCTAAAGTTGGCATTTCCAGAGAATTTTTACAGGGTAAATATTAAGGAATTTGCCTAATTCATTTAACAGATGGCATCTTCTGGTTATTCTCTGCAATATTTATAGTCTATAATTTTGCAGGTTATATATGAAGCATTAAGTGGACACAGGGTCAGTTGGAAGAAGGCTCTCCATTTACTGAATGAGCGATTTTCGGATGGAAAGAAAATTGGCAAAGAAGATGACCATCCTTTTATTCTTCTCATTGATGAACTTGATCTCCTTGTAACCAGAAATCAATTGGTAATCTTTTGTATTTTATGATGTAAAATTTATGAATAATTATTTTAACATATATTTAAAAAATTAAAAAAAGCTGAAAACTTATATATACATGCACTTTTTATTTCAGCTTCTCTATAACATTGTTGATTGGCCCACTAACCCACATTCTAAATTGATTGTTATAGGTATCCTTATATTTCCTTCTCTTTTGCTGATGTGTTTGCCACCAAAACATTGATGGTTTTGATAGGAACATTGTACTTCTTTCAATAAAATTTAGACAAAACCATGAATGTCAGGAATAGCAAATACTATGGATCTGCCAGAGAAGCTGCTTCCATGAATTTCAAGTCGCATGGCTGTCCAAAGGCTTTGCTTTGGTCCCTATAATTTTCTGCAGCTTCAAGAAATTATTTCAAGTCGCCTTAAAGGAATTGAAGCATTTGAAAAGCAAGCTATAGAATTTGCTTCAAGAAAGGTTGACCTTTGTCGTACTTGCTTTTGCTCTACTATTTTCATCTGTCAAATTGGATGCAGAAAGTATGAACATGTTACCAGATATGGATTTTTTTAATTCTCTCATTTGACTTTGAACATGCTGTCCATTTTTAGTTTGCAGCTATTTCAGGAGATGCATGTCTTGCACTGGAGATATGCAGGCATGCAGCAGAAATTGCAGATTATCGAGTTAAGAAACTAAACTTGACTCCAAATTCTGCTTCTGCAGGTAAACAAACTTTGGCTCTCTGGATTATCATTGTCTTACAGGAAAACTTTCATTTCTTTACAAAACAATGCTTTAGAATTGTGAATGTGAGAAAATTATGATCTATAAAGAAATTGTGCAAAACCATTATCCAGGAAAAAGCCTCGTTGGTATGGCAGATGTTGAAGCAGCTATTCAGGAAATGTTCCAGGCACCTCATATACAAGTGAGTTAAAAATTGGGTAGTTTTCTGTCAATAATGTATCTAAAGAAATATAAAAATATGGATGTGGATTCCAATGTTGTGAATGAAATGTGCAAAAGGATTACTGAGATGATAACGTTCATATATTGTATCACTGGGGATTTTTGGATATCAGACATCAAAAGGCTATTGTGTCTCTGTGAAAGAAGTGTCCTGGTTATGGAGGGTCATTGAATTAACATTAATGAGAAGTCAATCCTATTTTCTCTCTCTCTCTCTGTCTATTTTTCTTTTTAATTTATAAGAAACAAACATAAATTAAAATAAGATATGGATGAGATTTACAAAATCAGTGGAAAAGCAGTCCACCAGGTTGAAGATCTAAAAAGAGAAAATCTATTAGAAAAATCATTTAGTCATTGTTGAACGATAGCTTTGCAGTTTTCAAGAATTACAGTGTTAGAAGTCAATCCCATTCTGTTGTCAATTTTGATGGCGATCCTGGTATTCTAGATCAAAGTTCAATAAAGTTGGGGAATAAAAATCAGCGTAGATTTTCAGTGTTATGGGTAATATAATATTTAGTTGAGGTTGTATATTATACCTTGGCTGCAAGGGCTGAAACTATTACAACTGGTGATTGAAGCAATACCAACCAAGGTTGCATGGTTTTCTTGTTCTTTTCTGTTTTTATTTTTGCGCATTTGCACTTGAATGATATTTGGAACTTTAACACTATATTCAGTCACTAGCTTTGATATCGCTCTTTTACTTACTGAGTTAAACTATATATGATAGGTTTGAAAAAAAATAAAATATTAAAAAATGATGTGGTCTTATCTTGAAAACGTGCAGGTTATGAAAAAATTCTCCAATGTGAGCAAAATTTTCTTGACAGCCATGGTGTATGAGCTCTATAAAAGAGGGATGAGTGGAAATGACTTTGAAAAGGTTCTTTTCTAGCACTCTTTAATTTTATCTGGAGTCTGTTGCTGTGCCGGTATAATTAAATTTCCTCTGCCATTATGTTTTGGTACTGGCTATAGGTGTCAATTCTGAAGTTGAAAACTAAAACCCCATGATCTTGCATCAGCAATACCAACAATTTATGCAACTTCCAACGAACTATACTAATAACTGTTTCCTCATAAAAAAATTAGTCAGAAAACTCTAGGTATGGAATATAGATTACTGGTGTTTCCATATCCCTGGTAATTGAACCATGAATACAAAGACGTGTCTTAGATACTCTTGCTCATTTTGTAGAAGTCATTCTTGAACTGGCTGGTACACCTGTTTTTCTGGGTGTTTTCTGATGGATTCTTTTTTCTTTTAAATTTTCAGTTGGCAATGACTGTGTCATGTCTGTGCACAAGCAATGGAGAAACATTTCTTGGTTGGGACACACTGTTGAAAGTGGGGTGAGCCATTTTTCTCTGTTTCCCTCCTAATGTTGTGATAAATAATATGTTTCAGTTTGTTTTGATTTATGCTCTTGGGAATGATGGCGAAATGTTAAAATAAGATATTCATGCATTCATTTGAAATCGTACAAGAACTCATAAAATAGAAGCCTCAAGTTACTAAATTTGAAATTATATAGAATTTAGTATACTCTTTTCCCGTGGCTGCAATATCTGCTCGTCTAAATGACTATCTCGATGATATAATATAAATGCTGTGAAAAACAAAAAGATGATAGATTCATTTTTTAATAAATGCTTCTTGTAGATTTGAAAATGATCATGGATATTTCAGATATTAATATAGATATGGTTTCATTTGGCAGCTGTAAGCTTGGTGAAGCAGAATTATTCTCTGCGAACCAGGATCCAGGCACAGGCTGCAAAAGTTGCAGCTCAATTTTCCCAGGTTAGTTTCCTGTCTGAGCGTTCAGTTCCATCACCATGGTCACAATAGAGTATGACTTTTATTGAAGTGTTTTTGGTGGATTTGGCTATAATATATTGGATATATTGTTACATCTATTTTTTTCTAACATAAAATTTAGAACATCTTGTATAAAAGTTGAAAACTCTACCACAAAACTTGAAATAATTAACATAAAATTTGAAACACTAAAATAAAATATAAAACTTAAAACATGAAATGCAAAATTTGAAACACAAAACTTAAAACTTGAAATCTTTAACATAAAAGTTGGAAAAAAATTTGTGGATGTAAAAATACAGCATATGTACTTTGGTCAATTCTTGTTTTCTAAATACTACCCTGATGTTATTGTCGCAACATCAACATTAGAAGAAAAACTTCTCTGCCATTGTAATCTAACCAATTTCATCTTGCTTTTTGGCAGCGATGATGGGGCTTTTGCGCTGAAAGACAGCAAGGGGCTACCATGGTCGGCCAACTATCTATGAATCAGAACTCACAGGAAATCATTTTCTTATTTCACAGCCACAATTTTGACCATATTCTTATCTTAAATTATCATTGCTTTGTTCCCATCTGTTGGTACTGTTTTTTACTTTTGAATGTTTAGAAATGTTTCGGTTACAAAACGTTCGTCCTATAGACAAAAGTAGAACTGTTTCAGTTGAGGTACTGCAGTTCCCTACATGGAGAACGCCCAAGAATAAATAGAAGAAAATGCCTTGTTAATGAATGGAAAATATAAACATTTTGAACCGTGAAATTGCTTTTTATTTATATTCGGTGAATAAAAGATTATATGCTCGTATGATTAGTGTTCTCAGCGCAAATTCTGCAAGCAAGTAGGCTTCTATTTGTTTGTCTAATACGATTAGGGCAGGAGGTTGTGCTAAATCAATTGAGATCGATCTGTAACTGCCTTTAAATTCGGGTACCTCGGGAGAGTTTTCACCATTTGTTTTTTTCATTTCCTGCATTGTTTTGCATGAAATTCTCAACTTTTGCATTGTCAAAAATGCAGATAATGCAACCAAGCCCGGCTACTTGGGGCAACGATTTGCCTTATTAGGTTGTTCAGCTACATTTTTTAACTAAATTATCTGGGAAAGTCACCATATTTAAGAAAAGATGCGCAGAAACATTTAAAATAGGACAATATCACTGATAAATCTCAAAAGAGCTAAAGTTAACCTACTGGAACTAAAACAGTGCACTCTTGCTCAGCTTGCAAAGATACCACTAATCTGCAAATATTTCATGGAGAACAATGTTCGAGAAATTTCAAAATGTTCCTCTAGCAATAGAATTTATCCTTGCCCACGGGCACAGAACTGTTGACTCCTCTCTTTTTTGGACCCAGGCCTTTCTATGTTACTTCAACCAGACTTCAATATATTATGCCCAGCTGCAGTCGCAATATATCAACCTGAACAGATCCTCAATCTCTCTTCTCCAGAAAGCAGATCTTGCATTTAATATATTTTTAACTTTTGGTAAACATGTTCTAAATGTCACAGGTGGCTAAGCTGGTGGTGTAAGTGAAGAAGTTTTCAGCCATAAGGTTCGGCCTAATATGGCATTTCCATGAACTGAAAGGTAAGCACCATTTAGCCTAGAAAAAAAAAATATATTAAAGATTAGATATAGTGAGCAATAAAACAAAGAAATAGTCTCTATAAATTACAAAAGCAGAAAGAAACTTTACTTATCAACATCTGGAATAGCCAAGGGATCATACAACTCCTCCCTTTGTTCTATAGCTGGGACAGTGCCAGCCATGGCTGCCATATCTGGGGCACCTTCAACCTGGTAATGAACATTCCAGATATCATGCTGAGTTTGTGCATTAATAAAAAAAATCCCGGAAATCATCACCGAGAAAAACTGGTTTTCTCATAACTCCTGTCCCTTTTACCAGGATAGACAAGTTGTCCCTAAACAGATGAAATGCTTTCGGAACAAACAAAAATAAAAATTCAAGAAAATAATTGCAAATAGTTATTGACAAGCTAAGTTAACAGAGCATAGAGCAATTAGAGCAGATGTGGAAGAGACTGAGAAGCATACTATGCCACTGAATATATATCCATATACATACATTCATTCGTGTCCGTCTTTGTGTGAATACGCATGTGTTGTAGAACAATAGGACATGAAGTCTGATATTGGTAAAGCTAAACTGGCGAATTTGGGGACAGTAGAAGAATGTGGCATCATATAAATATTTCACAATTAACATTTTGGTCTCTAGGTATTACATTAAACACTACCAAAATCAATACACAACTATTTTATACCGAGCGAGTTGAAAAAATACCGAAGGCCAAGATGCATTTATAATTCAAAAAAGGTTTCAAAGGAAAGAAAGAATAGGACAATACTACAGATGCAACTAAACCATACCATAAGATAATAAGTGAAAGATTAATCGTGATTGCCAGAACATGGAGTACATATATTAAAATTGTCACCTGTTGAGTGTACTGTGGGTAGCCAGCATAGGCACCGTATGCATATAATGATGGATCCTGAGTAGCCCCATATGCATAGGCATCATAACCTTGTCCGTAGCCATAGTATGCATTCCATTGACTTTGATCTACTTGTGTTCCCATGCTACCAGTTACATCCTGTAAGTCAGACCACAGAATTACTGTTTAACATTTGCAGTAAATAAAATACCAATATAAACAAAGATAACAACATAAGAAGGCTGAACAGAGATCTCATATTAATCATCAGCTGTGTTATTCTATGATGTCAGTGAGGATTGCACATATTTAAATGCATGATCAAAATGAGTTTAGATAAATCATTCAATCTTACTCCCAATTCCCTTCTATTGCTTAAATAATATCAACAATTTTCTTGTATTCCCTAAGGTTTTACTGGCTTCTACACAAGCACTAGAATTTGCAGCAGGAATGTGGTAAAAATATTTTCAAAGGCGGACCAAACTGAGGTTATGATGGACAAAAGCTCAAATTAAATATCACCTGTTTCCTGCCCCAAGAAATACGAACTTGTTGTTGACCAATCACATGTCCCTGCATCCGTAGGATGGCATCTTCGGCAGATGCCCTATATAGAAATTAGAGGTCAGAAAGGTTAGACTCTATTGGACAACTGAAAAATGTACCAAATCAACCTTCTTTACTGATATATATATATATATATTATTTGTTCATTTTAACTACAACATCTTCTGCCTCTTTCCAGCCTTTATATTAATGCGTCTCTTGTCTGCGAAAAAGTAAAGTACAGGCTTTCTAAATTAAAAAATGAAAAAAAACCTGAGAACAGGTATTAAAATTTTTTTCTCAAAATAAAAAACAACGATAAAGGCTGCAAAACAATTTCATTCATTATTTTAGATTAT
Organism: Khaya senegalensis; assembly: GCA_032402905.1. Classification (NCBI taxonomy): domain Eukaryota; kingdom Viridiplantae; phylum Streptophyta; class Magnoliopsida; order Sapindales; family Meliaceae; genus Khaya; species Khaya senegalensis. The sequence continues at coordinate 1,043,677 of CP135552.1, read as the reverse complement.
TAGGATGCTCACGTTTTCACATGCTATACTGACCTAGCTGCAAACTGCACAAAACCACATCCTCTGCCCACCGGAATTTTGACATTGACAATCTCCCCAAAATGCAAAAAGGTTTGCTTCAATTCTTCTTCTGTAACATTAGGATCTAAGTTACCGACAAAAATCTGCAGCACAAAGAAAAGAAAAGAGATGAATAAGGAATTCAGTAGAATAAAGCCAGAATTACTCCCGTAACATAAAATGATGAAGAATGTCTGACTTGCCGTAGTGTTATTGATATCATTATCCACTGGAAGCACCTGAACTGGGGTAGTGTATGCTGGTACTGGATATACAGCTGCAGGAAAAAAACCATAGGTAAGTATATATTTAGAGCTGAAAAAAATTAAAGCATCAAAAATGTGATTGAAGGATGAAAATTGTCACAGTTGGACAAAATCCATTATGGAGAATACATACAGCAGTATTGAAATTAATAGCAACTAAAGGCCCTGCAGTAAAAGAAGTAAAGAAATGAATATGACCTTTTGTTGCAACATATTGCTGTTGAAAACCGGTTGTCTTTTTTGGTGTTGCTGCACTAATACGCATTGGCCGAGTTGAGCAAAATACACCATTCATTTCAGTCATTGCACGATTTCTTTCATTCTCGTCTATAAATTTGACAAAACCATATCCCTTGGAACGACCGGTGTTTGGATCAGTCACAACCTTGGCACCTCTAACAGATGGATATTGAGATCGAAAGGTTTCTTGCAACAGATAATCAGTAACATCGGGTGCTAAATCTCCCACAAAAATTGAATGCTCAGGCCCAGCATCAAGACGCTTCTCGCCAATACCAAAAGAAGCCCAATTCAACCTGAAATTTTGTTCAATTCCAGGCATTGGAGTCCCATTGTAAGTCTGCAGAATCCTCTCTGCTGCTGCATGAGAAACAAATTCCACAAATCCATAACCCTCTGGCTGGCCAGTGATCTTGTTACGTATAATTTTTATTGAAATTACCTGCACAGAGTAGAGTGGTTAAAACTTACACTAGGTTCATCACAAACAAAAGAGCTACAAACTCCCACTGAACAAAAGGAGCGAGAAACTACGCAGCCAAAGTTTCACATGTCATTATATAATTTGGGGCAACAACACTCAATTTCAACAATTACATCTCATTACTAACTGTGGATCCAGTTGCCAGTGCTTGGCAAAAGCATTATCGAGTAAAAGCACTAACTCAAAAACACTAGAAAGTTCTTTTCAAATACGTAACTACGAACTACTCCTTTAGAAAGCGCTTCAACTGCTTTTCAGATTTTTTTTTTTTTTAAAAGAACCCTTCAAGTGCTTCTTCAAAAATGAAAGCATTTTTTATGGTGCCAAAAACTTTTTCATACAAATTTGGTCGTTTGGCATTAGCAATAGTAGAAATTGTTGATACATGGGGAGACCATATCCGTATAATAATTTAACCAAAATCCACAATCTGGGCAACCATAAATTCTAGTACTTCAACTAATTTTCAGCGAAAAAAAAAAAACCCTCTCGCTAAGTTTTCATTACCATCAACTAGCAACACTTTGAAAACACTTAGCATAAGATTTAATCAACAATTCAATAATAACATCAAAATCATAGATAAATACCTCGCCGGTATGAGCGAAGCAGGAATTGAGGTAGTTCTCGTCGACCCAGTATTGTAAGTCTCCAATCCAGAGAGTTCTTACTTCTTCTAACGTCATTGGATGATGGTGTTGATGATATCCTCCTCCTTGTGGCCCTGCTGCCGCCATTGTTGCTGCTTTTTTTTTTTTTTAATTCGTTCTTCCTTATTTGTTCAATTTGCCAGAGCCCAGAAAGCGATTCCATTGTATCAGAAACGACTGTCGTTTACAATCATTGAAATGGGCCGGGCCACGGGCCTGTCTTTGTTTGTGCTAAACTGGATTAGGTAATTTACATCCAAGTCCTTAGTGTTTGTTTAAATTCCGAATAAATTAAAGTTTGCAAAACATTTATTTTTTAATTTTTTATAAAGTTATATTTAACATTATATAATTTCATAATTTTCAAAAAATAATTCGTTTGCTTGTTTAATTTTTAAAATATATTTATTTTAAAATTAATCAAATAATATAAAATTAAATAAAATAACAAAAGAAAAAGTTATATTTATAATTTTCAATGACGTTGTATAACAGGATAAAAATATATTTATAATCAAAGAACAAATATTTCTATCTTTTCTACAAGTTTTTGGATGTGAATATATACTTTTAAAAATGTATTAGTGTTCATCGTACAATAATTATAAGTTAAAAATTACGACACTTCTGTCTCAAATATAATTTTAAGTAATTTTTAGTTTTTAATTTTTTTTAATATATTTATTTATTTATTTCAATCTTAAAGCATTTTAACTCCTCAACATGACTCTCAAGTCTCAATAATGGAGCAGCTTCTTTAGGAATAAGCCCAGGACAGACGGCAACTCAAAGCAGAGTAGATGTCTGCTGCAAAATTCTGATTTCTATAGCAAAATACAGCCATGTAAATATGTATTCTTGTTCATTCATTCATAGAAGAATCAAAACACAAGGAATGTTTGATTACTAATACAGTTGTTTCTTTTTTTTTCTTTTCCGAAAGTTTCTATTGATACAACAATCATAGAAAAATATTGAAGTATAATTGTCATTTTATGTATTTTAATATAGGCATACACATAATCACACTTTGTTGATTTCAACCAATGACCCGAATTTGAGAGATTTTAAACTAATTTTTTAAAATATAATTCTTACAAGTCTAATGTCAAAAGACCTAATCAACCACCAGTGTTACTTGTTTCAGGGCCACTGTTTTACTCTAACATCTTATGAGTAAACTAATAAATATTAAAATTTGATGGTTGGTTGGAATTTGATGACTATATATATATATATATATATATATATTAAATATTTTAGGTGTTGTGCTTAGATCAAGTTAAAATGCAATAATTACAAGGGAGATTGAAATTATATCAAAATACTCCAAAAAGGTTCATCAAACAAACTCGATTCCATAAGGTTAGAGCATTGTTTCTCATATATTGGCAAAATTATGGTGTCACATGGCAGAATTTCTATTCTTATACTGTTATTCATCCACATGGCATGACATTGAAACAGACATGAAAGGAGTTTTAAGTTATGGGAGAACTGAAAGTTAGATATGCACTTATTATTAATTAAGTTAGACCAAACATTTATTAATTAGTCCCATTTATAAACAAATAGAATACTCAGAGCTAACCCATATAGATGGGCTAATTTCTCTTTTTGCTACATATTTATTGGCACAATCTATGTTGGGTTAAGGCTACGAAATTTGTGGATGTATACCTAAAATTAGGTAGTGAACGGATAATACTCTTTAATTACCCAAAATATAAGTAGGTATTATCATTTATGCATACTTAAAATTAGGTAGTGAACGAATAATACTCTTTAATTACCTAAAATATAAGTAGGTATTATCTTCTATACGAATCATTTATAATATTATCATATAAAATTTAGTTTAGAACTTGCCTTACATTCATCTTTAATTTTAAATCATTGTTATTATATAAAATTTTTCTTGTACTATCGATTACTAAATAAATTTTTTTTTTTGAATCATCATTTAAATTTAATTCTGTCATATAACTTTTTACATTATACATGTTATATCTTAACATAAAATACTAATATTTGAGAATTATCATTGAATTTATAAAATATTTATGTAGACTCCAATTTTTAAATTTAAACTTTTAAATTAACAGATAATTTAATATAATATCATAATAAACTTAAATATTTCTCAAGCTATAGTCTATAGGTAGTTAGCATCTGAAATCATGATTCATCTTTTACCACCTTCAATATCCCTACAGTTGCCCACAACAAATATACTCAATCTCTAAAATTTGTGGTCTTACAACAATATGTATGCTAAATTCTCATTTAACAAAGGCTGAAATATTTAACTCTGGTTGTACCAATTGTGGGCACAACATTTGGCTGTTGTATTTTGAATGTTGACAATGCTTTATGACAAAGGTTAACATATATAATTTACAATGTGAAAGTCAGTAGATGTTAGTTATTCATTTATTAAGTAATCCTTGTACTCAGCCAACAAGTTAATTGTAGGCACAAGCTTTTAAAAATAAGTTTTCATTTTCCCCCTACAGATTTCGAGAAAACAATGAGGCTGTGGGTATGTTGGCTAGTCTTGGTACTGGTTATGCCAATTTCACTTGGTGGTATATGATTCCTGATATGATTTTTTTTTTGAATTTTTTATTATCAAATTATGGAAATACCATTATACCTGTCTGAAAAATTTAAAATGAATGTGATACAAGATAAAATATTAATCTTTTGAATCGATAAAAAATGCATAAAATTTGGTTTGTAATAAATAATAACAAAATATAGTCACATATTTAATTTACATAAATAATGTGAAAATGTACAAATAAGGTCTACCATATTTTGGCCTTCCTTTACATCTAAATCGCATGGCACTGATTCTTAATTATGTATACGGATTCAAAATTAAAAGAAAAGAAAAGACATTATAAAAGTAGGTTTGAGATTGACTTTTAATTCATAACATTAAATTATAATTTATAAATATAAATAAATCATGAGTAGCAAATATTAATCAATTAAAGGTGAGTGTTCACTAAATGGATTAGAATCATCTTTTATTTTTTTTTCTTAATTTAAACAAATATTGACATGTAGTATTGTTAATAATAAATAATTCAGATTATATATTACAAAATATGAAATTAATTTATAAATTTTGTCAAGATACAATTTAAACCGTTTATTAGTAATTATATTGCGTGTCACTATTTTGTTAAAGATTAAGAATGAAAAATACTAGAAGATGATCCTAATTCTTACTAAATACTTTAATCATTGTGCTTTTAAAAATATTTGCAAAAATAATTATAGAAGAAAAAGAAAAATGTAAGGGCATGCTCACTAAAAATAGGCTAGTTGTAGATAAAAGTTTCCCTTCATTTTAATTAATTTGGACAGTTTTTTATTAAAGAAAGAAACTAATTATTTGGTTTTATTTAGGTTCATAGTTGAATGCATACAATACAAATAGCTGCATAACATTTAATTACCCAATTGCTTAATTAATGAGAAAATTTTAAATGAAATGATTTTATTATATTAATATAATTGATAAAATGAAATTATTTAATCAATAAAGTAAAAAAAAATTATTTATTAATAATAATTGAAAAAAGTTAAAAAAATTCTCATAAATTTTTTACACTTTAATTAATTTGAACAGTTTCATATTCAAGAAAGAAGCTAATTATTTGGGTTTTTTTAGGTTCATACTTGAATGCATACAACATGAACACCTGCATAATATTTAATTAGCCAATTGCTTAATTAATGAAAAAAATTTTAAATGAAATAGTTTTACTATATTAATATAATTGATGTGATGAAACTATTTACTTAATAAAATAAAATAAATTTTTAATGATAATAAATAAAAAAAATTAAAAATTTTTTTTATTTAATTCGTCATTCAATTAATGTGGTAAAAAAAATTTATAAAATTTTTCTTTAACTTTTTTCATTCACCATTAATAAATAAATTTTTTTATTTTATTGATTAGTTGATTTTATTATATTAATTATATTAATATAATAGGACTATTTTAGTTAAAATGTTTTCTTATTAAATTAATTCATTATTAAATTGTGTATANGACTATTTTAGTTAAAATGTTTTCTTATTAAATTAATTCATTATTAAATTGTGTATATAATAGGACTATGAAAGCTTCCACTAAGCCAAAATCATTCTCACCTAGCTATGGAAATTGCAGTCTTAGCTATTTCTATTCCATTTGGTTTGGTATTCGTTTTATCGGGACTCTCCATAAATCTCATCCAAGTAATTTGCAAATTTGATTCAATCTTGTTTTCTTGTTTTCTTGTTTTTTCGCTTAGTACTTGCTTATATTCTTTGTTAATACTGCTGCTTGTTAATTAATTTGCCAATCAGTTCATTTCTTTTTGCTTAATAATATTTGCAGGCATGTCTGTATCTCACAATTAGGCCTCTGTCAAAAAGTTATTACAGAAGGATCAATGGAATAGTTTCTGGGATTTTGTGGTTAGAAATTTTGTGGCTAATGGAATGGTGGGCAGGCCTTGAGGTGCTTGCAGCTCTTTGTCATTACACACACACACACACACACACACATACATTTGAAGCTATTTTCCATTATTTTTTAATTCACCAATCTCAGCAATTCCTTCAGTATAATGTTTTTTGCATAACTTGTGAAATGAAAATTGTAGTATAGAAGCTTTGAACTGAACTTGCTTGTTTTGTAATGTCTGAATGCAGATTAAATTGCATACAGATCCGAGTACTTATCGACTAATGGGCAAAGAGAATGCACTTGTAGTACCAAATCACTTGAGTGATGCAGATACCTTCATTATATGGCTTTTGGCTCAGGTTCTCATCTTCATTATCCTAAATTAAATTTACTTATACATACCATTGTTTAATTTTAACATTGACAACGCATTTAATTTTACTTGTACAAAATTATATTACTACAGCGCTCAGGTTGCCTTGGTAGTGCACTTGAAGTAGTGAAGAAATCTACACAATATCTTCCTGTGAGTTTTATTCTCAACTCTTGTGTTATTGTATCTTAATTACAGGTGTCAAACGGTTGACCTATCCTTACTAGTTAAAAAAAAGTTCATACAGACTCGCCTTGATCTCAATTTTACAAGAATATAAATCTAACTACACCAAGTTATGCAGATTTTTGGGTGGGCAGCTTGGTTTTTTGAGTTTATTTTCTTAGATAGAAGTTGGAACAAGGATGAAAAGAAGTTGAAGGTATAAGACTGGTTTACAAACACAATTTTTAAAAGTAGTTTCAGGTTTCTGGAAAGCTTTAACAAACATGCATGTTCCTTGTATATGCTCAACGTTTGCAGGCAAGTTTTCAAGGGCTAAGAGATTTTCCGAGGCCATTTTGGTTAACTATTTTTGTTGAAGGAACGAGGCTGAGCCCAGACAAGCTTTTAGCAGCTCAAGAATATGCTCTTTCAAAAGGGTTGCATGTGCCTAAAAATGTCTTAATTCCTCGTACCAAGGTATTTAAAAATTGCATTCTTATCTGCATTTTGAGTAGCAATGTACATATACATTCCTTAACAGGCAATTATATACATATATATACAGGGTTTCGTTGCAGCAGTACAACACTTGCGCTCATCAGTTCCTGCAATTTATGATGTTACGATTGCTGTACCAAAAAGTTATCCGATTCCTTCACTGTTTACGCTTTTGAAAGGGCAAACCTCTACGGTAAGCCGATATATAGGCTGCCGGATTTGATAGACTTTCAGGCAGGAAAACATCTTCAACTTCTGTAATAATCTGTCGATTTTCTCGGGTTGTTTAACGTTTCAACATTTTACAGGTCTGTGTTCATATAAAGAGATATTCCACGAAGGAACTGCCAGAAACTGATGAAGCCATTGCCCAATGGTGCAGAGATAGATTTTTGGCCAAGGTTAGAATTTATTTTTCCTTGTCTTTTATTATTAGAATTTACTGTTTCGAGCTGTCTTCGTTTTTCAAGCTTTCGCTTCATTTCAGGATGAATTTCTTGAAAAATTTCAAGCCAATGGAACATTTAAAGAACAAGAAATCAAAAATATCCGCCGCCGATCATTGAGCTCAATAACTGTAAGTCATCAAATACTCATTTTGAAATTGATTTTGAAGATATAATCATTATAATTCTTAGCTAATAATTTTCTGATCGTTTACAACAGGTTCTCATATTCATTTCATTTTTCATCTTGATGGGGAATTCAATATTATTTAAAAAATATTCCTTCTTGTCAACATGGAGAGGATATTCCTTCTTGGCATTTGGCCTGGCCATTGTCACAGCCATAATGCACATTTTCATCGAATACACAAAGTTCCCACCGCAGAAGACAAAAGCCTCTTGTTCGATCTAGTTCTATCTATATAAGAGAATAATAAAGCTTGCTTTCAATGGAAATTTATTTTATGCTCATGCTTTGATGTAGACAGTACAATAAATTGATGGGGCATGCACGCCCTCTTGGTGAATTGGATGCCCTGTTTCGATGAACTTATTTCCCCGTTTATAAATTCTGATTACCATTTCAACCTTAATGTCTGATACTCATTTACTTGTGCTAGTTTTTAATTAGTCTTTTTACTTGTAACCTAATCTGCATTTTCCTTTCTCATTGACAAACCATCAAGTTTGCAGACACAGAAAGAACTTGTATTGGCAGATCATGCTGCAGTACAGTGGTTGTGCTTTACAGACATGTTCATATAACAATACTCTAAAATAAAACAGCAAAAATCATAATTTTAATAATATTTAAAATATGACTTGAATAATCACTCTAGAACATATTTAAAATCGAGGTGTTGTGATTTTAAAACTACATCAGCTGTATAATAAAATTATTATGCGTTGAATATAAAATAAAGAATTAAATAACTTAAACAATTATTTATCAAACATTTTAATTATTTATTATTTTCAAAGATAATATAAACATTATAATTTCATATTAGATCTTAATTAAGGGGTAAAACTCTCACGGGAGAATGTGTTTTACTTGAATTCGATTTTAAGTTTCATAAAATTTCTCCCATAAAAATTATAGGACTAAAATGCTATATTTCGAAGAATAATTATGATTACAGGGAATAAATATGGGACTGAAATGCTATAGTTGTAAACTAACGTGTGATCGCTGACAGAATCTTTCAAGAACCAAAGTACAACTTCTCTTCCCCAACCAATGAAGATGTCCTAAACTAATTTATCTACACGTCATTATCTCTGCCAAGGTCCAAGCTCCAGAAGTTTTGAAGTCATCCATTTCCATAACAAACATTTTCGTTCCACAAGCAAAACAAAATATAAATAGACTAAAAGTAATAATGAAGTTAGGAAATCAAGATTCAAGTCCAGCTTAAGTATTGGATACTCTTTTGATCGTTGTTGGATCCGATACGGTGTCTGATTCTATTCGAGGGTTTTCTTTTCTGGGTTGTTTTGAGATATTCTTTTGGTTTGAGAATTAGACATGGGTTCTCTGAAGAACCAGGAAGAGATGGGCCAAATAGGGGAGGAATGGACAGATGAGGCAATCGTGTTCGTGAATGGAGTTCGCAAAGTGTTGCCTGATGGCTTTGCTCATATGACTCTTCTTGAGTACCTTAGAGGTAATCGTTTTGATATCAGACTTTTATTTGGTTGATTGGAAAATTTGTGGGGAAGGAAAATAATTGAAAGGGAAGTTTGAATCTTGAACACAGCCAATCTTTTTGAGGCTTAGGATTTATTTTTACAATGATTTGAAGTGTATTGAGTTTTTGAAAATTTGTTGAGTTTCCTCAAAAATACAAGAGGAGAAGTAGAAAATTAGATATGTCTGACTAAGTTTGAGATCATGTGGGTAAGCCCTAATCCTTGTTCTATTTTTATTTTTCCTTTCTGTAGGCTGTAAAATTGAATAGAAAATTTATGATGTTTTGAATTTTGAGGCCACCGTAACCGAGTCGTATAATTTCAATGTAGATTATGTTTATATGGGCTAGGCTGAATAAATCAATTCTTGTTAGTCTAATAATCTGAATTGGATTTATGGAGTGTGTTTATCTGGTTTAGCAGCCATTTTCTTTTTTCAAATATTTTATTGATGTGGCAGAATCTAACTCTGTTCTTTGTTCGGCATTAAAGATATTGGTCTGACGGGGACAAAACTTGGCTGTGGTGAAGGTGGATGTGGGGCTTGCACTGTGATGGTTTCTCATTATGATAAAACATCGAAGAAATGTGTGTGAGTTCTCTTTCTTTCGCTCTCTATCATACTTTCTATCATGAGTTAAAAATGACATAATCATATCACCGTGGAGATATTCTTTCAGGCATTATGCTATCAATGCATGCTTGGCTCCTCTGTATTCTGTTGAAGGAATGCATGTAATTACAGTGGAGGGAGTTGGAAACCGCAAACACGGCTTGCATCCAATTCAAGTAATATATGATGCTTTTCATGATTTTTTATTTTGTGATGCCCGACTATTTTGTTGGTATTAAACATAAATAAGTGCCTCTGGATTTTGAGAATAGTTAACTCTTTTGGATACATTAGTAGCTTGTTTATCAATTTTTAGTTTTTCTTGTTTTACTTATTTTCTGCATAGCAAATATGTGAATGAGATCCCTGCATCTCAATTATACTATGCAGGAATCATTGGCACGCTCTCATGGGTCCCAATGTGGATTTTGCACTCCTGGTTTTATTATGTCAATGTATGTGCTATTAAGGTCTAGTAAGACACCGCCTACTGAGGGTGAAATTGAAGAGTCCCTTGCCGGAAATTTATGCCGCTGTACAGGTTACAGGCCAATTGTTGATGCATTTCGGGTTTTTGCTAAAACTGACGATGCACTATACACTAACGCGCCTTCGATGAGTCTTAAAGAAGGTGAGTTTGTTTGCCTTTCAACTGGAAAACCCTGTTCATGCGGAATAAAAAGTCATGGCATTACTGACGACCATAAAGAAAGTGTGGCTTGTGGGAAGACTTATGAAGCTGTTTCTTACAGTGACATAGATGGAATCTCATATACGGAAAAAGAGCTTATTTTTCCTCCGGAGCTGTTGTTAAGGAAATTAAATCCTTTAAATTTGAATGGATTTGGAGGGCTTAAGTGGTATCGACCCTTAAAACTTCAACAAGTACTTGAATTAAAGTCAAAACACCCAGATGCAAAGTTATTGGTAGGCAATACTGAGGTTGGGATTGAGATGAGACTGAAGAGAATGCAGTATCAGGTTTTGATTTCCGTCGCTCATGTACCTGAGCTCAATTTGTTGAGTGTAAAGGATGATGGCATAGAGATAGGTGCCGCCGTAAGACTGACTGAACTCTTGAAAACTTTTAGAAAGGTTGTAACAGAGCGTCCTGCTCATGAAACATCATCATGCAAGGCTTTTATTGAGCAGATAAGATGGTTTGCTGGTACACAGATTAAAAATGTCGCATCTGTTGGAGGGAATATTTGCACGGCTAGTCCAATATCTGACTTGAACCCTCTTTGGATGGCTTCGAGAGCAAAATTTCGAATCATTGACTGCAAAGGGAACATTAGGACAACCCTGGCTGAAGAATTCTTCCTGGGTTATCGTAAGGTGGATCTAGGAATGGGTGAAATTTTACTGTCAATATTCTTGCCCTGGACTAAGCCTTCTGAGTATGTGAAGGAATTTAAGCAAGCTCATCGAAGGGATGATGATATTGCAATAGTTAATGCTGGAATGCGCGTCTGGCTGGTGGAGAAGGGTGAAGAATTGGTTGTTTCAGATGCATCAATTGTTTATGGCGGGGTGGCTCCTTGCTCTCTTTCTGCAATAAAAACAAAAGAATCTATTATAGGGAAGAGTTGGACCCAGGAGCTTTTGCAAAGTGCTTTGAAAACCTTACCAACAGATATTATTATTAAGGAAGATGCTCCTGGTGGGATGGTAGATTTTCGAAAATCTTTAACTCTTAGTTTCTTCTTCAAGTTTTTCTTATGGGTTTCTCATCAAATTGACGGGAAGAAATCCATCAAGGAAAGTGTACCATCAAGTCATTTGTCAGCTATACAATCATTTCATCGGCCATCAGTTATAGGAAGTCAGGACTATGAAATTACAAAACATGGGACATCTGTGGGCTTCCCTGAGGTTCATCTTTCAGCTAGACTTCAGGTATGTCAATTTGGAGAACTAAGTTCAATGTATCGAACGGTACTTTTGTCTTTTCTGAGATAGCAGAAGTCAATTTGCATTATATTGTTATAATTATAATCATTCTGCATTAATGTTAGGGGTTTTCCATATATCTTGAATTTATTTTGTAGAATCTGGTTGACACTTGTGTGTAGGGTTACCTTGACCAAAATCCTGCATGTCCATTGGAGGTTTTTATATATATATATATATTTTGGGCTTGGGTAATTTATGGATAAGTTAATGTCAAAGTTTTACCACTTGCTTCATAGATGAATGAAAATGTTTCCTTAGAGAAAATTAACTGCATAATTCTCTAAAGCACGTGATGTAATGATATGTCAGCAGCTTGATTTTTTTCCCCTTTTTTTGGGGCGATTCCCAGTCTCCTGCTTGTAAATTTTTCTTATTTACAGCATATTTTAAACCATTTTATCGCGAGACCTACTGCATTTTGGTTTAGTAATGGTATCGTGCTTACAATGGTATCTTTGTTACAGATGTTTTTTTGATTTACTGCTCCCACTGCCATGATTATTTGATATTGTGGACAATGGACACCAATGAGAACTACTGGATAATCTTCATTGTGTTGTTAGGATTATACTGCCTAGCACTAATCCTAACTTGCTTGCACATTTCGATTTAGTACTTATACTGAGTTTTTCTGAACAGAGTCTCTTCATGACTTAGATAATATAACTACTTTCTGCAGGTTACAGGGGAGGCAGAATACGCTGATGATACAGCAATGCCTCCTAATGGTTTGCATGCTGCATTAGTATTAAGCAGAAAACCTCATGCACGAATGATTTCAATTGATGATTCAGGAGCCAGGTCTTGTCCTGGGTTTGTGGGCATATATTTTTCTGAAGATGTGCCTGGTGATAATAAAATTGGGCCAGCTGTTGCAGATGAGGAGCTATTTGCTTCAGAGTTTGTCACTTGTGTGGGTCAGGTGTGAAAATTTGTCAACTTTAGATTGCTCTTGTTTTTGTTTTCTTTAATACTGTGGTTTATAACTGCACGGGGAGAAGTTTTCCAACGTTTAAAAAATGCAATCGAAGGTAAATATTAAATTTGTCTGAAGTTGTCTACTTCATTTAACTCAGAACATGTCATTTATTAAATTCTAAAGATGATTCTTAGTATGCAGCAAAATTGATTGACTCCATGGGCAATAATGAATCACGTTTACATGTGATGACTTCTTTAATGTAAACTTTCCATCATTTACATATTATCTGCAGGTTATAGGAGTGGTTGTTGCTGATACGCATGAAAATGCAAAACTAGCCGCAAGAAAGGTTCATGTTGAGTACGAAGATCTCCCTCCAATCTTATCGATACAAGAAGCCATTAATGCAAAAAGTTTCCATCCGCAAACAGAGAAGTGTCTGAGAAATGGGGATGTGGATGGCTGTTTTCAGTCAGGTCAATGTGACAGAATTATAGAGGGAGAAGTTCAAGTAGGCGGTCAAGAACATTTTTACCTAGAGCCACAGAGCAGTTTTGTTTGGACAGTGGATGGTGGCCATGAAGTTCATATGATTTCTTCCACTCAAGTAAGTTCATTCTGTGAGAGTAGTGGTTAAATAACTGGGGTGAGGCTGAGTACTTGGGTTTAGAGCTCAGCTTGAATAAAGATTTTGAGCTTGAGGCCATTTGGCTTCAAAATTCAGACTTGAGCTTGGTTCAAAATTCAACCTTCCATGTCTCTCCTTCTTTTCACTTCCTTGCATTGATTCTTAGTTGTGGTTTCTGTCTCATATTTTACTATTTTTAAAATATCCAACAACAATTCGGGGTAGCATTATTCAGTCTTTTACTGGCTAGTTTTGTGAGTGATTGATAATTCTGGTCCCTTTTTTTTGCAATCTGCTAGAGCTAAGTGATATTCCTAGTTTCTGCACTTTGTCTGAAAAGATTTGAACTTGTCAGATTTTCAAGCTTTTTGTTGAAAAATGGGAAACCCTCGCAATTCAGATTCCTTTGCACTTTGTTCTTAGCTCCTGCCTGATTTCTATGACTACCCTACGGTAGTTTTCCTATTTGTATGCATAATTCCTGTGTAAACATGATTGTGTTCTTTCTTTCATGCCTCATTTCTCTGAAAGTGCTATGGACAATAATGGTTATGTTGTGGTTCTCTAGAATGTTATCTAATTGTCCCAGTATATTTCTGTGTGCAGGCTCCGCAGAAACACCAGAAATATGTTGCTCATGTTTTAGGCCTTCCAATGTCAAAAGTGGTTTGTAAAACCAAAAGAATTGGTGGTGGATTTGGTGGGAAGGAGACAAGATCAGCTTTCCTTGCTGCTGCAGCTGCTGTCCCATCATATTTGTTGAATCGACCAGTGAAAATCACGTTAGACAGAGATGTAGACATGATGATATCTGGGCAACGTCATAGTTTTCTTGCAAAGTACAAGGTATCATTTTATCACACAAAATTAATTGTAAATCTGGCCATTTAATTACTATGCTGTGTCACTGCTTTAATAATCTTTAAGATGGTTTCTGCAACATGCAATTTTTTTTAAATTTATAATAGGTTGTTAAGTTTCAGAGTCCACAGTATAGACTAACTATTGAATTCCTTTTGAGTCGAGCATCCACAGCAGTATTTTACAGCTTCTTAGATATACATTTTTCTTTTGTAATCAAAATCTTTGTACAAATTCAATTCTGTTTAAAATTTATTTAGGTTGGATTTACGAATGGGGGAAAAGTGCTGGCGCTGGATCTTGAAATCTACAATAATGCCGGAAACTCACTTGACCTATCTCTTCCTATCCTTGAACGTGCTATGTTCCACTCAGACAATGTCTATGAGATACCAAATGTTAGGATTGTGGGAAAGGTCTGCTTCACTAATTTCCCGAGCAATACTGCATTCCGAGGATTTGGCGGTCCTCAAGGTATGCTTATAACTGAAAATTGGATTCAAAGAATTGCGTCAGAACTTGGAAAAAGCCCAGAAGAGATTAAAGTAAGTTATACAACGTTGTTAATCTATTGTTCATGTGGTTGCTGCTGCCTTTAACGTTTATTTATATAGTTCAACAACTGATTTTTCTTTTTCTTTTTTCAATTGAATTGTTTTCAGGAAATTAACTTCCAAGGTGAAGGATCAATTTTGCATTATGGTCAACAACTTCAACACTGCACGCTGCCCCAACTCTGGAAGGAACTGAAATTATCCTGTGACTTTTTGAATGCCCGCAAAGAAGCTGACAAATTTAATCGGAACAATCGATGGAGGAAACGTGGTGTTGCTATGGTGCCTACAAAATTTGGCATATCCTTTACACTGAAGCTCATGAACCAGGTAATGTTGAAACCATGTAAATACAGTTAGTTCTGCAGTGAGTTCCTTTCATTTGGTCAAGTCATTTGTCAGAATGTCTTTACGTTTTAGCATTTCTTTCTTTTGCATTATCAGGCTTGTTAACAATTTGGCCACTATATTATAGCTATGTTTCTTTACATGACATTTCTGATCTGGAATTATTATACATGTTAATTGGAATCCTGATTGGTATTCCTATCTTCCTAATGGCTGTAGGCAGGTGCTCTTGTTCATGTATACACGGATGGTACTGTTTTGGTTACACATGGAGGTGTTGAGATGGGACAAGGTTTGCATACAAAAGTTGCTCAAGTTGCTGCGTCGGCTTTCAATATCCCGCTCAGTTCTGTCTTTGTATCAGAGACAAGCACTGACAAGGTAATAGAGCAATAATCAAAGACGTGGCCCACAGACTAATGCGCTTGAAAGTAGAATGATTTTGTGAAGATGCTGCCTAGGCCAATTTCTTGAAAACTTTGACACGAAATCTGTGTCATCCCTTCTCTTGTTGGTTCTTTAGACCTTCACACCACCAATATAAACTGCTTGAGTTTTACCACCATTGTTCACGAGTATGGCTGTAAAATAGCTATTGTTAAGAAAATGGTGAACTAATAGATAAATTTAGAGTTAGCATTGGCATCAATATAGGAAATATGATTGTTTTTTGTTTAAATCTTAAAATTTCTGTTCTCTGCAACTGAACAGTACCAAACACCTTTGAATGTGAAAGCCATAATCAAGAAATACTTAGAATTTTGAGAAAGTACTGAAAGTTTATTGCTGAGAACTGGTTACACTGTATATTGTCTATCCCTTTCTAACATCTATCTTCAATTGCCATCTGACAACTGTATATGGTCTTCAAATAACATAATTCTCTGATACACTTTTTAATGCTTGCATCAAAAAGTACAAGGGGATCTTGCTTTATTTGTGTTTTTTTCTCTTTCTGTTATAAACTCATTGAGATCATCTTTACCTTTGATTAATTTCTGGTAGCTTGTAAATAGTCAGATTGTAGATGCCTGTACTCATATGTGGTTGTATTCACATTTGCCACTAAATTAGGTTCCTAATGCATCACCAACAGCAGCTTCTGCAAGTTCTGATATGTATGGAGCTGCAGTTTTGGATGCATGTGAGCAGATTAAAGCTCGGATGGAACCTGTCGCTTCTAAACATAATTTCAGCTCATTTGCTGAGGTACTCGTCTTACTTGTTCTTTTCATATAACTTCATGTTTCTTCTGAGAGTAGTAACTCATTTAGTTATTTTCAGCTACGTAATACTAAATAAAATATTGTGTTTTACAATATTCTCAGCTTGCAAGTGCATGTTATGTACAACGGATCGACCTTTCTGCTCATGGATTTTACATTACCCCTGAGATTGGCTTTGATTGGACAACTGGTAAAGGAAACCCCTTCAGGTATTTCACCTATGGGGCTGCGTTTGCCGAGGTTGAAATTGACACATTGACTGGAGATTTCCATACAAGGACAGCAAATGTTATGTTGGATCTTGGATATTCATTGAATCCAGCCATTGATGTTGGACAGGTTCTTTTTCTTCTCCACTTTTATTTTTCCATTGATCTGAACTTCATAAAAGTTCACAAGTTAATGTGATTTGTTCATTAAATGCTTTTGCTTGGAACATAGTGATCCGTTATAATACAGTATCACTTATTTCTTTTTTACTTATACTTAATTCAGATTGAAGGTGCATTTATACAAGGTCTGGGTTGGGTAGCCTTGGAGGAACTGAAGTGGGGAGATGCAGCTCATAGGTGGATTCCACCTGGCTGCTTGTACACAACTGGGCCTGGAAGTTACAAAATTCCTTCCATAAATGATGTCCCGTTCAAATTCAGTGTTTCACTTTTGAAGGTATCTACATGTTACCATCTGCTATACTTGGTGCACTTGAATGCCCTGCAAGTCAGAATTTTAGATTATACCTTTTGGTACTTCGTTTTGTCTAATACTATAACCACCACAAACAAATGTTAAGGTATGGGTGTGTTTGTTCACATTTTCTAACTGGTGTTTTCCAAAACTATTTGCAAAAATAAAGATGATGTTTTAAAGATGGTGCTCTTAAGAATGAAAAATGTGTTCCGTAGAAATTTTCTAAAATGAAAACAGTAAAAGAGTGCTACCAAACAGCTTCTAAATGAAATGAAGTTGGTTGATGAAATTCTGGGTGCCTTTATAGGCATCAGAAGTTGAATGAATGTTTGATAAAAGTGATGCAAGGTAAAAAAATGGTTGTATTTCAATATCTTCATAGAACGTGTGGAAATGATTTTTGAGTCAGATCAGCACACTGTAGACAGCTACCAGAAGGTGAACTAGAAAGGTTCAATTTATTTATGTTAAAGGAACATGTATATCAACTACCAGATGTATTTTTGCTGAACGAGACTTATTGGTTGATCTTAATTCTCCCGATTAAACCATTCATTACTGTTTATACGTTCATTACATGGAATCTGGACTGTACTGCATTCTAACCCATTTCATCCTTTGATCTGCAGGGTCATCCAAATGTTAAGGGCATCCATTCATCCAAAGCTGTTGGTGAGCCTCCATTTTTTCTGGCTTCAGCTGTCTTCTTTGCCATCAAAGATGCCATTATAGCTGCTAGAGCTGAAGCGGGGCATAACGAGTGGTTTCCTCTTGATAATCCGGCAACACCTGAACGGATCAGAATGGCTTGTTTGGATGAATTTACCAAGCCGTTTGTAAACTCTGATTATCGTCCCAAACTTAGTGTTTGATTACCCGCTTAATTGCCAGACCAATAATTTGTTTGTACCATAATTTGCATATTTTGATCATGCTACTCCACATTCTCTCTGGTAATTACATCTGGAGTTGGCATGCTATAATTTTAATTATGTATGTTAAATTGAATAAAGCTCAATAGTAATGACTATAAAATCATTACAGCAAGCTTTCTAGTGTGGGTTTATTTTCTTCATTAATTTTGGTTATGCTCGCATGCGGTTTGCATTTTCCCCTCATTGATTCCTCTTGTTGGACGAAGAATAGCTTGGACGCGTTCCAAAAAATTTGTAAAATCAAGTCAAATTGTTACTTTATTTCTCCATTCGATATTTCATGCATGCATATATTTGTGAGTAATATATTTTCCTTAACGCAATTTCTTATGGCCATTCTTCTCTGTAGTCAAGTAACAACATGCAGATAACAATACCAATCAATCTTTTATTGGAGCACATGAATCCTCGGATTTATTACTTCATAAATATTTGGATGCCTTAAACACACGCGAAACAAATATGATTGACTTAGCATAAACAAAACAAATACAATTTATTGATTCAAGACAAGAAGAAAAAAAAGAAAATCAAAATCAAAAGCATTGCATGCCATCATTCGAAAGCACCAAGAGCCTTCTTTGTGAAAGAGATTTGCATGCAAAGCGACTAGAAACCATTCATTTGCCTTTCGCAGAGCATAAATAGTTAATCCTACGTGCTCCGGGAATAAATGGCGACTTGCTTAGTAAGCCTTCGGGGGTGGTGGTGGTGATTTGTAATAGTATGGAGGAGGAGGTGAGGGTGATGGTGGGGGAGGAGACTTGTAGTAGTAAGGTGGTGGAGGTGATGGGGATGGAGGCGGTGGGGACTTGTAGATGTAAGGAGGAGGTGGTGATGGAGATGGTGGTGGGGGTGACTTATTAATGCGTGGAGGCGGGGGAGATGGAGAGGAAGGTGGTGGGGAGTTGTAAACATAAGGAGGTGGAGGTGATGGGGATGGTGGGGGAGGAGACTTGTAGTAGTAAGGCGGTGGGGGTGATGGGGATGGAGGTGGTGGGGACTTGTAGATGTAAGGAGGAGGTGGTGATGGAGATGGTGGTGGAGGTGATTGGTTAACATATGGTGGAGGTGGTGATGGCGATGGAGGAGGAGGTGATTGGTTGACATAAGGTGGAGGTGGTGATGGGGATGGAGGAGGTGGTGGTGATGGAGATGGTGGTGGTGGGGAGTTGTTAATGTATAGGGGAGGTGGTGATGGAGATGGAGGAGGAGGTGATTGGTAAATGTACGGGGGAGGTGGTGATGGGGATCGAGGAGGAGGTGGTGGGGAGTTGTAAATGTATGGGGGAGGTGGTGATGGAGATGGAGGAGGAGGTGATTGGTAAATGTACGGGGGAGGTGGTGATGGAGATGGTGGTGGCGGCGAGTTGTAAATGTATGGGGGAGGTGGTGATGGAGATGGAGGAGGAGGTGATTGGTAAACAAACGGCGGAGGTGGTGATGGAGA